>WYDI02031308.1:35542-60982 GCA_009867235.2 Psittacus erithacus | reverse complement strand
TTACTGTAAGGGTGGTGAGGCACTGGAATGGGTTGCCCAGGGAAGCTGTGAATGCTCCATCCCTGGCGGTGTTCAAGCCCAGGTTGGGGTAATGGTTTTAAACTAAAAGAGGGCAGTTAAGGCTAGATATAAGGTTTTAATATTTTATGATGAGGGTGGTGAAACACCAGCAGAGGATTTCCAGAGAGGTGGCAGATGCCCCATGTCTGGAAACGTTCAAGGTCAGGTTGGATTGGTCTTGGAGCAACATGATGTAGTTGAAGATATCCCTGCCCATGGCAAGGGGCTTGGACTAGATGACCTTTAAAGGTCTCTTCCAACCCAAACCATGGTCAAATGGATTTTGGGAGACTTTTTTCCCTCTGGTGCAGTTAATTTCCTTCTGCCATCATTCTGTCTGTCACGAGAATTGCTCCAAATGTGTGACAGATTGGTTAGATTTTTGAATGCAAGGCATTAGCAGGAATTTTCTCCTGGGCTCTTTTGGTGATCTCGGCATCCAAGAAAAGGAAGCTTCAGTATTAAACCCTGGATATGATGTATCCAAGGACCAGACACGTTTTCCTGGAGGACAAAGCAACGGGATATTTCTAACCAGATGGAATCACAGCATGATTTTCCTGTGTCATCTTTTACAAATAATTTCCTGAGGAAGGTGGGGGTTAACCCCGTTTTTCACATCCCTTTGGAAAATGCTCCTGGTCTGCTCCTTACCCCCAAACCAGCAGAAACCTGGAGATCAGAGGCAGGCCAGGGTATGTACATAGAAACCTCGTATTTCCACATCATGTCTTGGCTTCATCACAGTTTTAGTGGGGCTTTAGCTCCACAGGAGTTCCTGACATCCCTCCCTCAGCTTCTTTTCCCTGCCTCTCCCCATTGCAGGGAACCCACTGACCCACCGCAATCACTTGTCATTACTGCTGCCTGTTTGTTTGCGGAGGCAGGGTTAAGCAGTGTGTTATTTCTTATCTGTAAATGGTATTTTTCCCATTGAGCACAATTGCAAGTGCAGCTCCTTCGCTTTCAGCTCTGTTTTTCACCTCCTGCTTTCCCTCCCACTCCCTCTTGGATGCACATTGGAGATCACAGTAGTTTCTGTTTAAAATGGTTCAGCTTCTGTGTTCTACAGCATTTAACTGGGAGCCTGTTGCTACACGCTGAGCAGGGTGGGACTGATGAGTCCTTTATTCCTTTTTCCCCTCAGAAAGTAGGTTGCTGAATGTAAGGCTTCAGGGAATAAAATTTACAGGAGAGAAATTGCTGGCTATGTTTTTAATGCAGAGCTACCTCGCTGGCCAACATGGTGTTGCATGCCATGAAAAGCTCCTATTGGTGCTAACTGTGACTGGAGGTTCAATGTTTCTCCATTTCCTGACTCCTCACTACGTTTTTCTTGTCTTCTGTGGTGAAAATGAAACTTGTTGCTTTCAGATTCATTGCTGAATTGCCCTTATTTGCATGCAATGAGGCTGAATATGCCAGTAGAAATCAGAGCCCTCTTTGAAAAGCTTTTTTAGGGAGATTTATCATCTGTCCCTGATCTTCATGACTGCTCTTTTCAAAGGATATGCAAGGTTTTGGGACACATAGAGCCTGAGGAGCTGAGGAGAGGAGATGGCTCATAAGAGGCCATTTCTTTTGAGTCCCTAATGGGGGATGTCTATGAGATAGAGTCCTGTGCATCCCAAGCTGGAAGCCAGGACTACCTGTCTGTGCCTAGAGTGAGGAGCACTGTGTGGGCCAGGGGGGTACTCCACACACGTTTTCCTCACAGGAAGCATCGTAGGGGTTTTGCTGGGATGTTTTGGGGCTTTGCCTGTGTTCATGCTCTTAGGACCTGATCTTCCCAAACAGCTGAGGGCCGGGGCTGGGAAGCACTACTTGTGCACAGCCAGATGGAAGGCAGCACTCAGCAAGGTCTCTGAGTGCTCACTCAACACTTCACAGCAGAGCGGAAAGAGCATGTTGCAATGTAGGATAAGCAGCATGCTGGCTCCACCAACATCTGGTCAAAGTGATGCTGGCTGGGATGTGTGATCTGGGACCCAGCCATCACCTTCCCATGGCAGGGCTCTACCCAAAGCACCATGTAGTTTTCCCAGTCTCCAAGCTTCTGTGCAGCTTGCTGTCAGGCTTTACACTATTGCATCAGGCTGAAGGAGCAACAGCACTAAGGCTTTATAAACCTTGTTGACAACATTCCTCTTGCCCCAAACACCCATGGTACCTGATTACCAAGTGCAAGGTGGTCAGATAACCAAGTCCTGTTGGCTCTTCAGAGCTCTCCTCATCAAACTGAAGGAGCACTATCCCCAGCTAGCATTAACAACAAGCAAAATCCTTTCTGCAGGTCCACACAGACCTGCTGTATTCCTCCCACTAGAGGACGGTAGCTGGAGTACGCAGACATCAGTAGCAATTTACAACAGAAGCAAGAATAAAACAGCCCTACCCTTCCTGTAGAAACATGTTCCTTTCTAGTGGTTTTCACATAATGAATCCCAGTGAATATTTAACTAAGTCTCCCCTGTAATCAAGTTCCTGGCCTCCTTACTTGTATCCACAATGTAAAACATTTCCTGATCCATTGCATTCAGCAGCCCGGAGAGTCTCCAGCAATATCTGTTTCTCTGCTCAGTTGACATCAGATTGTTACAGGGTTTTTCTCATCCGGCAATCACAGATACGACCTTTTCTGTCCTTTAAGAGATGGAAAGGATCTTTAACACCTCAACTTGGCCATCTAAATCAAGCGCAGACCTCTTTTAGCTTTGAAATATTGCTGTATAGTCATACATATATGAATATTCATTGATATGCGTATGAATATTCAGTAATGCAAGTCTAGATTTCATGCAAAGTGAGCTCCGCTGTAACCCTCCCTTTAAAACACAAAGGAATGAAAGAGAAAAGTGTGTTTCTGGGTCTGTGTGAGCAGTGAGAGAGAATGGTTTGGGTCTGCATGGTGACTTGGGAAACCTTGCTATGGTAAAACCTCTGACTTTTGTTCAAGGAACTCCATACTCCTTAAACAAGCAAATCCCTATTTGTGTTTGGGCTTTACCTGCCTGACCATTACCTTTTCATCCCATTGTTTTTGGACTGCAGCTTGTGAACGTGGTTACACAATTAGCAAGTGAGAGCTGTTAAACCTTGATGCACCTCTGTTTATGTGGAGGCTTTCTTGGGCAGGTTACTGGCTTCTCTCCAAGGCAATCCAGTTTCTCGAGTAAAATTGTGGGTACCTGAATCACCTGGTAAAGTGGAGGAGGAGGTCATCTTACCGTAGGGACTGATAAAAGACATGGCTTTCACTGAGGGAGATGGGAAACACACAGGAAGAAGCAAATTCCTGTGAAGACTATGGTAGGAGATAGAGAAGTGGAATTATGTGCAAGGGATGGGGAGAGAAGGAAGAATATGAACTGCTTATGGAATGCTGACTTAAAGAAGGTTTGAGTGATAAGAAGAATGAGGCAGGGAAACAGTTGTAGGCATTTAGTGCTTTATTACCCAGGGTTGTGGAAAGTAAAACATCCAGAAAAGACTTTTATTTCATGTTTCTGAGCTGCTAGAGGGTGACTGTGGCCATTTGTGTCTGCAGCTGGGCCTCCGAAAGAGTGGAAACACAGAGCTTAGCACTGCAGTGAAGGATGTGGGAAGCAGAAGGGGTCTGCTGGGATTCAGTGGCATGGGATGGCTGGGTCAGAGGACCCTAGCCTGGAAGAACAGATTGCCTACACTGCATCCCTGCCATGTAGTTTTCTGCCCCTTCCAGGGTTTAAACTACAGCATGAACCCTGGTGTGAGGCCAACTTCACACCTTCTGCTCTGAGGTTGTGCCTGAAAGAAAGAGCTGAACCCTATGGTGTCACCAGAGAAGAATCTGATCTTGTGGGACATTGCAGGGGAAGCTGCCACAACCACCAGTTGGTCTAGTTAGACAACAGGGCTTCAGTAAAGCAAACCAGTGTAGACTGATAACTGGAAGCAGGAACGAGAAGCGCACAGGCCAACAAGCAAAATATATCCAAGTTCTGTAACAGAAAGACAAATTGTCTTTGCAGCCTTTGTCTTCTCATTTTTATAAGTCTGCCTCTGTCTTGCTGTGCCCTGCTCAGTGCTGAAAAGGAGTTTATTCACATGCTTTCTCTGAGGCCTGCTTTAAGGGAGCTCAGTGTTAAAACATCTCCAATGGATGCTGCTTTCCAGTCTTTTAGAACAGACACTATCCCCCAGGAGCCAGAGGTGCTCTACCAGGACAGCCTGTGACAAATTCTTTAGGAGAGAATACATAATAAATTGAGGATTTTCTTTTATTTTGATTATTTAGTATTCAATATTTGCATTATGGAAGTGCCTGGAGGCTCCAGCTGAGATCAGTGTCCTATTGTTCTAAGCCATGCATAAAAACACGGTCAGAGATGAGGAGCTTACCATCTAAACAGATGAACTGGATGAAGGGTGGGAGACAGGAAGCATCTATTATTCTCATTTCATAGCTGGAGAGCTTGGACACAGACAAATTAAGCGCCTTTCCCAGGACTGTGTAGGAAAGCTGATGTAGAAGGGCAGAAAGCATCAGATGTCCAGTATCCCAGTGTAATACCCTGCTCATAACACACCTCATTTCCTGTTTAAATACATCTTGCAACAGTGTAATAACAACAAAAGATGGGGTTTTTTAGTGTCTTCCTTAAGACGCACAAAATGAGAGGAGTACCAGAAAGGTTACATGGCTACAAGGCATAACAATCCGGAAGGAGTGTTGATACTCAAATGCCATTACAAGACACTGACACAACAGCAGTGAAAATCATCTCTCTTTTACCAACTGCTTGGCCTTACTGCATGAAGCAGTATCTCTTTGAAGCTTCTGCTGTGCATTACTCAGAGGGAGATCAAAAATTGATAGACAAAAGCGATTAATGTGCCACTTTCTGTAACTTAACCAAGAAGAGGTTTTTATTGATAAACCCCCAGTAAAACCATCCCTTTGCATACCAGAAACTTCAGCCCCCCCCATCCCATATATATTTTGCTGCAAAAGTACTTGGTAGCCCATCTGCTTTGCACTTTTATGGATAATTATTGGCTCTCCTGGCATTAAAATAAAGAAATTCTTATCTCAGTTTTCAGTTCAGCAGCATCTTGAAGTAATACATGGTGAGGACTAGCGATGGAAGCCTCTCAGTAGCAGTTCTTCTGTTAGAAATGGATCGCGTTTATACGAACACAAAGTGACTTTCCCCTAAGACACTGACAAATATATAGAGCAACTTTGCCTGTCTTGGAGAAGAGAAAGATTTCAGAACTGGGTTCCTATGATCTGCATCTTTGGCACCCTAAAAACAAGTTCAAAGCTCTCAGGAAAGGGAGCCATAAATACTTTGGAAACCAGGTAAATATTTTAGCTGCCAGAGTTTGGGTTTAGGCACTTTAGAACTTAAAAGAAAAAATCAATCTTGGAAAAGTATTTAATTGCATCCATCATGGTCAAGCAAAAATGTTGCGGCAGGACAAGGGATAACAGGGAAGAAATGTTGCTTCCCAGCATCTTCTGTGCAGAAGCTGAATCCTCAGTGATGTGTGCGACTGAGTTAGGACCTAGAGGATTTCTTTCCATAGATCTCTGAACTTGGATGTGTGGGTTTTCTTTTTCTTTATTTAATTTTCTGTATTATATTCCTGTTTCCATCAGATATAAATGTGACATGTTAGCAGGTCCTGTGCCCGGAAAATAGAACAGGAATGAAGAACTGTCTTCCCACAGGTACCTGTGGCCTCCCTTGCCATCTGTCTGCAATGTGACAGGGCCTGGGGCTTGTTCCTCACTGGGATCCCATGGAGGAGCTGGTTTCTGTGGAGCCCTGACTACAGTAACATCTCCAGCACTTGAAAGAAATGTCAGAGGCTCTGTAAGGATTAGAACTGAGGGGGGCTCAGAAGCTCTATGTTGTGTTTTTATCTAAGGTGACTTTTCCCACATTACTCGAAGGCATTGGTTGCCTATCTCACCTCATCTCTCTGTTGATGCAAGCTCTTCATCTTGTGCTTAACCTTCTACCTTCATCCCTAAAAGCCCTTGAGTTGGGCTCTCGGTGGCTCCAGCCAGGGAGCTGCCTGAAATCAGGCACATCTTCACCTCACGCTGCCAAGGAAGAGGAGATGCCAAGTGGAAATGAATCCATCTCCTCACCTCTGTCTGCTCCTCAACGCAGATGGGGCTGAGCCCAGCTGCGCCTTCCCTGTTGAACATTAACCGTATCCCTGCCTGCGTGCAGAGGGGGGACCAGGGTCCAGCTGACAGCACTGACAAAGAGCTGGCAGGGCTGAAAGATTCAATTTAACTTGCTTTCTCCTCCCCCCTTTTCCATATGCGAGGGGAGGGGGGACGACGACGACGACGACACAGCACTGTTCCTGCTTTTGAAACTTGCGGTGCAAAGGAGCATTGGTGTCCTCATTTTCCTTCCTCCCTATTGATGTATCATTGCCAGGATGAAAAAGGACGTCTCAAGAGCTTTTGAAAAAATGGGTGACTACTCAAGACATTTTATAAAGGAGGAAGAATGGGGAAGAAAATAGGACTCGGTAGGGGGTAGAAGGAGCCTGAATGTGTGCCTTGTCTGTCTATTCTTTTGCTTGAAACCTGGAGCTGTTGTTCCTATTTCAGTTCAAACTGTCACCTTTAGTTCATGATGGCTTTACTGCCCTTGCTCCTGAACCTCAACAGATTGGGGCTTATTTACCTATTCACACTCTGCTGTGGAACCTCATTAATAGGCTTATTAGCCACACCATTCACGTGCAGGGGGGCTCACAGAAAAGATCCCAGCCACTTTGAGAGGAGGAGGAAAAAACTGTAAAGAGATTATGCTCTCATTCAGCAGCCTAACTGCTATGAAAGGCTCCCTGGGCCCACTGAGATCTCTTGAAGCCTAAATATGATGACAGAATTGATCCCCCCTTTACTCCCCCCATTTAATTCCAAACATGCTTCTGCTTTTCTCAGATGGAGGAGCTGGGCTGTTGTGGGCCACTTTAGGAGAATGTAGCTCATTTAAGAGAAAAGGCTGCTATTGATAGACTGCTATCTTTTCATCCCCCAAAAGAATAAATTCTGACAAGTGCTTCCAGACATTGGGAATAGGTGTTCTGATTTGTCATTTTTAGTGGAATGCTTCCTTGTCTTTTAGAGTATGCAAAGATATTGATGAATGGGGAAAGGTATTGCAGCTTCCTGTGCCAGACAATAATTTATGTGAGAATGCGTTAACAATGTTTTCAATGGGCAGTGGACATGCCAGAGCTGGGCAAATTAGATCTGGACTGTGACATCTCAGCTTCTCAATTAGAACATTCACAGGTCTGCTGCTTTAGGAACACCAGGAAAATAATTAAACCTGTGTTTCTAATCAACTACAAATTTGTCTGATGTCCCCCATAAAACCTGAATTACTGCTGGAAATGGTGGGAAAGTACTTGCTGGGAGGTAAGTATATGTTCCAGAGAAACCTTGGTTTTGGTGTCTGGAAGCATGCAAATAGGGAGTTACACTATGCCATGCAGCCACAGCCCTTGAAAATCCCCTCGGATCAATACTGCGCACAGCATATAAAATGTACAGTAGGGCTATGCTTAAATAAAGTAGCTTTAAATTGATGAACACTGATTTAATTTGAGGCAACCACCACTTACTGATTTTGTTGTCAAGCTGACTCTCCAAAGCAAGCATTACATGGTCTCTGCATTAACAACCTTTTAGCTAATGGTATCTAAAGCAAATGTTTTATTAAGTATGTATCAGGTTAAGCTAGAGTGAATTTTGAATGCTGCTTTAATGCAGTTTTAAATCTGTTTGTGCAGGCGGATGATATTTGCACAACTATTGGATAACTTCCCATGTTTGGGCACTATTAGTAAAGGTGTTCTGTGAGACAAATTCACCAGGTGGTTGAAATCAGGCTTTGCACTGAAAGGCTCCTAAACGGAGGGCGGCTTTTTCTAGCGGGCGCTATGCGCTCATCCCCTCCAGCCAGCAGGCCACAGGCCAGCCGGCGCTTCTGAGCCAAAAGAGCTCCTGGAGAGGTTTCTTCGGGGGAAGCTGTTGAGCTCGGACCACTTTTGTATGAGGATGCCGACGCCTCCCCACTTTGCGCTAGTGCAGCACCAAGCACCGGGCAGCATCCTCTCCATCCTTCCTTTCTAAACTTCGAGCGGGGCAACACCTCGCGGGATTCCTCCCGCTCCATGGCAGGGGGTGAGAACCAGAGGAGCTTTAAGGTCCCTTCCAACCCAAACCGTTGGGATTCCTGCTCCCTTCCTACCCCTGCGTTACCGCTGTTCCTCCGCGGTACCCCCGCCGGGGGCAGCAGCCCCGGTCCCCGCTGGGGTGCCGGCGGAGCGGAGCGGGGCCGTGCGGTGCCGGGCGGCGGGGGAAGGGGCTCCGGCGGCGCGTCCGCAGCGATTGGCAGAGCCGAACAGCGCCGTCCAGGAAACGGCTCGGGTTGCAGCGGGGGGAGTGACCAGGGGAGGGAGGAAGGGAGCCGGAGGAGTGCGCCGGGAGAGAGGGGAAGGGGAAGAGAAGGGGGGGGTGGGAAGAGAGCAAAAAAAAGCCCCACCAAAGCCAACCCAAACCACCACCCACCCGAGGGGGGCTGTCGGCTTGACAAAGCTGCGGGCGGCTGGATGGAGCGGAGCGGGACCCGCAGCAATGCCCGCACGGGGGAGGAGGCTGCTGGCGCCGGGCACGGCGGGCTCGCCCCTCTGAGGCGGTAGCCGCTGCAGTCGAGCGAAGGGACGGGACGGGGCGCCGGGCCGGCTCCTGCCTCGCTTCCCTCCTACCGCGTCCCGCGGGGGATGCGCCCCGCTGCGCTGCTGCGGGTTTGCCAGCCGGGGCTGCCCGCGGAGTGACGGCGGCTGCGGAGGGGCTCTGCCCGTCCCCGGAGGAGTTCCTGCCCGCCGCGGGGACCCGCAGCCCGGCGCCGCGCCTCAGCCCGCCTGTTGCGGGCTACCGGACCCTTCCCGCGAAGCTTCCTCGCCGCAGGTAATGGCACCGAGCGGGATGGGGAGGGAAGGCGCAGCCACCCGGTAAAGTGTCGGAGGGCAGCGCTCGGGCTGCCGGTGCGGGGCCCCGCAAGTGGTGCGCTCCGGCTCTAGGGCTCTCTGTGCCGTTGCGGGGTTTGGGATGCGGCGGGAGGCTCCGTTCCGCCCGTGCTCCCGGTTCTGTCACTTGATGGTCTCTGTGGGGCTGTGGAGGGGGGGAAGCCTGAGGTATCTTTGTGACCGGTGTCTAGCGGTGACAGCGGGGATGAGGAAAGGGAGGCTCAGCCTCCGGGGAGCATCCCCCCGATTCGGAACGGGACCGCCTGGACCGGCGGACCGGCGCCGCCGGAGCGGGAGGTTCTGCCCGCCGCGGGGCTGGGGAGGGGGTGCCCGGGGTAAAGCGGAGTAGAAATCCGCGATGAAATACATATTTAAATGCAAAACGTCCCGTTCAAACAGGCACCCATTATGCGTTTGGTGTGAAACGCTATCAACATTTAAAACTTCATTGTCTCCTTTGTACCAAATCCCTGTAAATCTTCCACTAGCCTTTACTCATTTTCATCTGAAAAGCCTGTTTGGGCTGAATAGACAGCAATCAGCAGCCTCGGGACTTCTCCCTCTCTCTGGAATGTCAATTAAAATGCAGATTTTTTTTTTCCCTTTTTCTCTCCCCCCGATCTTTTGGTGGCAAAAGACTTGAGAAAACCAGGATAGTCCTGGAAAGCAAATGAAAGAAGTTCAAACAATGCAAAAGTACTGAAGCTGCCAGCCGGTTCCCATTAGTCCTCCAGAATTAATGTTTAATAGCTGTGATGCTCAGATTTGCTTGGAGATTGAACTGCGATGTAGTCTTGTTAGTTACGTATCTGTGTATATATGTTTATAGACACGTGTATATTTATGTGTGGGTATATGTACGTGTATGCGTATATAAAGCTGTTAGCTCCAAAGCTTCACGTACCTGGATTTTTCTGATGAAGCTACTGGGCTTTTAGGGAGCTGAAGGTTTCTTTGTGGAGGGAAGAGCCGTATTTCATTCAGATTTGCTATTCCCTGCCTAATAGAGAGAGATGCTGAAGGGCTGTACAGCGAGCAGTGTATTGATTTGGTTAACATACTCTACAAATTGTGCTCTCCCCGGGGAGTGATAAACATCTTATAAACAACAATGGAAGTAGATTAAAAAGAACACTGAGCATTGAATTTAATTAATGCCACTGCTGAACAAGTACTACTTGTTTGTGTGTGTGAGTGTATTTAAACTGAAGTACAGCTTGGAGGAATTTGGTTGGGCTCCCAAACCAGTCTGCTTTCCCATGCTTGTCAGTTTGGCAAAGAAATTTGGGCAGGTATGTGACGAGGTGAAAATTGACTTGATGAGCGAGTGGCAAGGAGAGCCATCAATCATTGGAGCCTGACAACTCCTCCCCGAAGTGTAGGCTGAGAAGAGAGACAGAGTTCCCTTTCAAGGGGAAAAATAAACACTACGTGTGGCTTTCACTGAGTCTGAGACTCCAGGAGGGATTATGGTATTGTAGTCAGGAAGCCAGAATTGTGGAGGCCAAAAAGCATGCTGGGGCTGTGTTCCAAACATTGAGATAGAGGTACATAATTATCCAGCACAGGAGGTCATTCCAGAGACTCGTCCCCCAGCAACTGTGGCGATTAAGCTATGAAAAGAATTTGGTTTCATTTCATCTTCGTTGGACTCAGCTTCTTTCTGCGAAGGGCAACCCTCGAACCCCGGTCGCTGTTGCGGTGGTAGAGAGTGGTTTGGCTTCATGGATGAGTCCAGAGCTCTGATTTGTGCTTTGCTATGCCTTTGCAAGCCACGGGTTTGAATTCTGTGGTGCCCTGTGGATGAAGAGCCCCTTCGTTTTGCTGGCAGATGTTCAGCTGCAGAAACAGATATCTACAGGTGAGAAGATGCGTGGTCAGGTAGCCTTGTGGCCACTTCAGGATAGGGTGAGGATAGGAACCACAAATGTGCTTTCAGTGGTGTTTAATGTAAACGTTAAAAAACCTAAACCAGCTAAAATGTAAGTGGAATTAGTGCTGTTGGAGCCTGGAATATAGGCTAGCATTCTGGTATGTTTTCTTTTTGCAAAATTATGATTTTCTCATTTATAGACATTGCCTTTAATTGGAATTTACAGGATGATTTATGGCAATTAAATCAGCATTACATCCAGCCTGTTCATTAGGGTTCCTACCCACTTTGCAGCTGGATAAACTGAGCTGCAGAGCCGTGGTTGTGGGTCTGTTGGTTGGGTGGTTGACCGGGTTGACAGCATCCAGGAGGGCTTGATCCGATCCCTTCCCAAATGCAATCCAGTCCCAGAGACAGAGCTCTCTTCAGTTCTACACCTGCTCAGTGCTTGTTTAAAGAAGAGCTGGGCAAGCTCTTTGCGAATGTTTATGCAGTGGTCTGGTGGTGTTTTCACTGGAGGTTTAGTAGTAGCTGCCTGCTTGTGGTCTGGGATGCTCGCATTATGCTTGAATCTGTAAAGGAGGGACAGAGCTTTTTGCTGATACCAGCTGAGGAGGGAAAAGCTTGCCCTGAAGTACCAGGGATTCACCTGAAATAGTGTGTTAATTCTTTTCCCCAAGTGCCTTATTTATGTCATCTAAAATCTGTTCCTACTAATTCCAGATGTAACTGTATCTAGTAGCCAAGATAAAAGATGCCTCTGCAGCATTTCTGTCCTTAGCTCTGTGAACGTGGTTTGTACACAGCAGGTAGCAAAAGGCTAATAAAATCTGAAAACACTTTTTAATGGTTGGCCTTATAAAGGGAGAATATTTGGCTGTGTTTCTGTGTACTGTATGCTGAGGTACCATACCACATCCAAATGGCAGGGAGTTCTGGGGAGCTTGCCTTTATCTTTGCACCCTTTGCCTTTTTAAGGGTGAAAGCCGGAAGGAAAAAGAGCTTTTATGTTGTTTTTCCCCTTCAAGACAAGTGCTCTCGAATCTTCAGTTGGGTTTGGTCACCTCTGAGGTGAATCATTGGCCAAAACAATGCAGGTTGTATTGTCCATTGACTGAGATTTACCATCTTTTATTTTTGAAGTGGAAAATCAGGTCTAATTTTCTGGTTGAGCTGTTAAATCACCCTGTGAGGATGTTCTTCTGACCCTCACCTGGCATCTTCCTTTGGTGGCAACAGGGTCCCAGTAAGGGAGAGCAGTGGTTACTTTGGTACTGCTTCTCTTTTCCATCAGCCCGTGCCTGGATTGCCAGTTAACTTCATCCATTTAGATCAGTTTTACAGTGAATAAAGTACTTATTTTTTATCTCATCTGAAAAATATAGATCAATAACCATTGTTGAGAGAGAAGAGAAATGTGTGTGCACACAATTTAGCACGTATGAATGGAAAACGATGCCGGGGAGGTCTCCTGTGAAACTACAGTCTGTACCATCCTTTATAAGGGTTTTAATTGCCTGTAATGGCACGTAGCTAATCAGTATCCCCGCACAGACTGGTGCCTTCCACCTGTACAGGACTCTCAGGCTTTAGAAGAGCAGTGAACTGAGTCAGAAGAAGGTCCATCCATAGGGGAGCTGGAAGTCAAATACAGTTGGAAGGAAGGTGAAATACAGTTGGAGCTGGAAGGTAAAATACAGTTTTCCAGATTATCCAAGTCTAAAGAGTATTTTTCAACTGGTTGTGCTTTTTTTTTTCCCTTGTGGAAAATTACTGGATTCTTGCAACTTCAGCTGGCTGCAGAACTGCCTGGGTGCAGGAATGAAAACCAAGGCAAACTTACATAAACCTTCAAACAATAACACGAATATAATTTGTATAATTGTGGTAATTTCGTAGCATTACAGGTTATGTGTCTGCACATGTGTGTGCCTCTCGGTTTGCTTTAAAACCTGTATATTCTTCTGTCAGTAAAATAGCTCTCTAAATATGTGCTGAGAAGTGATTTTGTGAAAACAAGGAGGACTTGGTTACGCCTCAGGTGATGATGGAAGCTGCTAACAGAAAATGAAAAGTCACTCACTTTTCACATATTCTTGAAGCTGGAAAACTATTTTTCCCATCCTCCTCCTCCCTTCCCTCTCCCCTCAGCTCTGCTTGAGGCTTTCTGAAGCTTTCGGGTTTGTGCTTGAAGATGTTTTTGCTGACAGTGTTAAATCTCTTTTCTCCCCACAGCAGCAGCAGCCGTTGTTCCAAGGGAGGAGGTATTACCCTGGCCGAAGGCACTGCTTTCTCTCCATGCTTCTTTAGAGGTGTTCAGATGGGATTAAAGTCCACATGGAGATATGGAAATGGACCAGGAATTTACTCTAAAAAGATGGTCAGCTGGGATTCGGGTTGCCTTATCTGCCTGGTGGTGGTCACCATGGCTGGACTTTCCCTGGCTCGACCTTCATTTAATTTAGTTGTTGAAGACTCCACGCTGGAACCTGAAGGTAAATCACTCTGCAGTCCTTGATTCTGCAAAATAAGTTAATTCTAAGTGCCTGAATGTCTGAAATAGAAGTCAACATCTTTATGTGCTTTGATAAATCTAAGGCAAGTAACAGATTAGCCCTCAAGAGTTATGTTTTTTGTCTTATCCTGCTCACACATGGGCTGTGTTCATGCAAGCGTTCGTTTGTTTAATCTTATGCAAGCGAGTGGTGTCAGTGATTTCACTTGGGACTGTCATCACGTTGTATAATCAAAGCGTACGGCTGAAAGTTTTCAGGAACGGGTCTGTAAGGAAATCAGGCTGTTGCACTTACATACGTGTTACGTGTTGCTGTCTCAAGGAATGAAGTGGCTGTATAGCTGCATGTCTTTGTGATTGTCTTAACCTGAGAAATTCAGAGAGAAATAAATGCCAAGAGTGTTTTCAGTCACGGGGCCTGAGTGTTCAGTTTTGCCAGGCACTCTGTAAATGGTGGTGTTGCAGCTTTGTTGGTGTCTGTACTTTGAATACATTTCCCTATTGCTGTTAATATCCAAGAGCAACCGGTACAGTGTCTGGATTGCAAGTTCTGGAAGTGTGAATGTTGAGATTTGAATAGCAAGGGCTGCAGTTTGTTGCTGGGAAAGACCTTTACGTTGAAAGAGGTGTTTTGGTAAAATCTCCTACTTTGAGCCGGCACCTGTTGATATGTTCTTCTAGGTACATCCATTCCTCAAGCCTTGCAAAGTGCTTTTCTTCTCTAAGGAGTGAAGGAGGGGCTGCTTTTTTATTGTCATGAGCTGATTGTGTTTAAGGATGGTTTTACTGGGTTGTGTAGGATCCTTCCTGCTCTCTGAGCACGTTAGGGGGAAAGGGAGGCTTCCTTCATAAGGTTTCATTTGTCCTTTGGAGGAGTGATTACACTTCTAATAACTCAACTGCCAACCTAATATAATACTCCATAGAGCATTTGTGATTCAGCAAGCTTGCTGAAAAGAATTTGGCCTTTACACGTTCTACTACTCATGTCCACGGATACGGCTTTGTTTTCATTTAATACATTTTCATGCAAAACTTATTTGTTTCTATCCACTGCCTCTAAAAATAGACGTCACCAGCTAACACATATTTAGAATCTGTTCCAAGTACATTTTTATTGATGGCCGGGGATGAACTATTTAGAGATGAGGAGCCCTCCTCCCTAGCAAGTGTTCCTTAAAGAAGTTACGAGAGTATAGCAATATTGTCATCTGTCAGCCATAGAGATTGCTGATAGCAAAGATGTTTTATTTTCCTTTTGAAGGTAACTTGAGAATTAAGCAAATAAAGCCCAGCTCTCCTCACCACTCACTGTATGGTTTGTTAATTGCACATCTGGTGCCTTTTTGGCTTTTCAGAGGAATGACAAAAGCATGAATAATTCTGGTTGCAGACTTGCTGTTCGCAGTGAGGTTCCCTAGTTTT
Source organism: Psittacus erithacus (assembly GCA_009867235.2). Classification (NCBI taxonomy): domain Eukaryota; kingdom Metazoa; phylum Chordata; class Aves; order Psittaciformes; family Psittacidae; genus Psittacus; species Psittacus erithacus. Next base: position 46,058 of record WYDI02031308.1, on the reverse strand, counting down.
AGGGTTAAATCAGAAAGAATGTGATTGCCGGATTGGTGGAGTGTTTTACGGGCAGAAGAGTAATATTTTCTGCATGATGCCTACTAATTTTTCAGCTCTTCAGGGGAAGAATAGCTTCTATTATTTTTAAAAAGCCCAGTTTAAAACCATGTTTCTTCCACAGTAAATATCCAGGGGGTAGAATCTGGGTTTTATCAAAGGGCAAATTGTTAAAAAGGATTTAAAACTTCTTCCCTGGGCAGGAATGTTACCGACGTGAAACAGTTTTAGACGTGAGAACCCGAATCATTACTAGAAATGAGAAAAGGAAAAACCAAACCAAAGACCCAACAAAAAAATGCCTCAAAGTTAATGGTATAATAAGAGCTTTTATGCTGCAGAATACAGGGAATTGTGTGGGATTTATATCTGAGATTTGGGAAATAAAACCTCCTTTATGTACTTCATTAAACCCGATGTTTTTACACAGTCACCTTCTCTGGGTTCCATCACTGCCACCCCCAAGCTTTCCAAGCCCAAAACAAAACACAAAACCCTTCCAAAAACCTTTTCAAAACCCAAGCAGACTTCTTTTTTAATTTAGCAAATGCCAAACATTTTGGCTAGAGCTAATCTGGGGGGTCAGATGCTCCAATAATGCAGGTTTTCAGTAGGGCGGCTGAGTGTGCAGTCATTAGAGCTATGACATTTCATACCAGCTGAGAAGGTCGGCAGGGCCGTGACCTTTGGTGACACATGTTGATCTGTTTTTTAGTCTTCCTTCATGGACATGCCCTAAATTTTGTCTCTTTTTCTTTTTGATGTGAGTTGCTTTTCGTTATTATTTATTGCTTTAGTGACTCAGAATACTCAAAAAGCTGTGTGGAAGATTCAGAGGAATTAAGATTGTGGCTTTTTGTTCCTTTGATTGCAATAGAGCTCTCGTCTGTTAGCTAAACCTAACTTTAGGGGTATTTGCCACCTTCAGAGTAGCTGGTTAAGCATGTAGTGTTAGTGCAAGCAGTATTTATCTAATAAGGTAATTAACTGCATGGATATGTGCAGGTTATGGGCAAGATGTTGTCATGCATCAAGGTTCTTTGCTTTTGGTTATCTGCAGTCAACCAGTCTCTTTGGTAGCATGCTTCTTTCAGGTGCTTTTGTAAAATGCTGGGTTCATCAAGCTCTGAATCTCATCTGTGACCATTAGATATTACTCCAGTCATTTACTCAATATTTACTTTGAAAATGGTATCTTGAGCCATTGTAAATTATGACATCAATGTTGATACCGTGGCTGCTCTCCAGTGGCTGGATTCTGAGTGTTACTGGTTTGTGGTGCTTTCTTCCCTAAGCTGAAGTCAGAGGCTGTTGAGCACTGTGAGCAGAAACAGGACCTGTAGGAGTTAGTTTGAGAGCTGTCAACTATCAAATTATATCTCACATCAAGGGTTTACATCAATGTTTTTTATCCTAGGGAGTATAAAGCCTTTCTGCTTTTAAATATTTGGAAATAAGCCTACCCCAGTGTGTACAAAGGAGCCATTCTCTTTCTGTGTACCTGGGCTACGAAGGCCTTTGATGATAGCCAACATTTCAAAAGGTCTCTGACCACACACACAGGCTGAAGGGTTACTTTGTGAACTGAATAATTAGTTTAGACATATATTTGATAAATAGCAAGCTCTCCCTTGACCTTCCCTTGCCCAAGCTGTGTGTTATCGTTCTGCTGGGCAGCTAATTTAGTCTCTTCCCCACGTGCAGTGCCTCGATGCTGTCCTTGGAGCACCAATTCGGAGCCCTCGCTTGGCGCGCAGTAGCAATGTGTTTCAGTTCTTTCAATTTAGGTCAAATTTCAAAGGACTAATTTCAGCTTTCCACGAGGGACAGCCTAATTCTGTGTCCTGTGAAAAACAGCAGTTCAAAACAGCCTTAAATGTGCATTTGGGAGGTTCCTAGGAGCAGCAAGTGAAGGACAGAGATCTTTAATGGGTGGTGTGTGCGTATGGTGGGCTAGGAAGTGAGTAAGGAGTTGTCATTTGGGTTTTAACTTGGTCACAGCTATTTGCTGGCACAAAACAACATAAAAACTTAAGCACAATTCAGTGCAGTTCCTGAAGCAATACCTTTGTTTTGGTAAATATATTGCATAGTGTGAGTACTGTAATGTTCATTTTGGTGTCAATGTTGCGTATAGGAGCAATATAACCTAATTTTGGTAGCAATGTTGCATAATATGAACCCTATGCCTTTGTTTTTTGTAAAACTGCTGCATAATATGGGCAATTTACCTTCACTTTTGTAAAACTGATGGCAGTGCTTAAAGGTTAAAGTCACCTGTGGTCACAGTGGTTAGCTCAGCTCGCTTGGACATCCTTTGTTAGCCACTGCAACATGCCTGGATCAGGATATGAGGTCTTGTGAGGTCCTTCTGAGGCTCTCAAGCATTGGGCAGGGCTGGGATACAGAGGGTACCAGCAGTGGAATGTCCTCTGTCCTATGCGGAGCAGCATGCTCCCCATTCTGGGTTGCCTTCATGGGTCCTCTCCATGCCGACGCCACCCTGCTGTGAGGGACCCCACATGGTGGTCATCTTCCTCTGATGGCGGTGAAGCATCAGGATGCTCTTCCAATTTGGTCGGAAAAATAAAGCAAAAGGTTCACCCAGGGTTCCCTTGTTACTGGTGTTTTGGGGTCTCTTTTACAAGAACGGTGGCTTTGCTATCTGTAAGTTCTGAGTAACAGTTCAGACTCCTTCGTTAAATCAGAGTTTAGGGTTTGGGTTTATTTAAGGCAATTATCACAGCCTATTATGGAGGAATGTGACATCCCCACAGCTTCGGGTGAGGGTTGGATGCCCTTTTGGGGATTTGGTTCAGTAAGTTATTTGGTTCAGTAAGTTATTTGGCTAGCCGAGATTCTGGGGAACTGTACAAACAGCCAGATTAAATCAGTCTTAATGTGCCCATTCTGCATTGAAAATCCGATGCCCTTTAGCAGGGGCATGGTCTTGAGCTGCAAACTAATTGGGCATGGGTAGGGTTGTTATTTACAGGCTGTGTTGGTGAGACGCTGGGAGCTGGTGATGTGTCAGCATGGCAAGTATTTTGCAAAGCAGCACAAATAATTGCATATTTGGGGCTTTTATGCCATTTTTGCTTTCTTTTTAAACCACTTGTATAGATAAAACCCTGACGCAGTGACCAGCTCCAATGGGTGTGTAGTTTTCTATCTTTAAAATAGCTCTTCCTTGGCAGAGAGCTTGCAATAAACTTCAGGTCCTAGTAACGTACTTTGCAGGCAAGTTACAAGTTTTCAAGTTACCTTTGAAAGCAGAATTTCCAATGACAACGCTGACATATCCAGTTCTCAAGGTTGTGTATTTGAGAAAGGAGGGACTATTGTGGTGTTTTAATAACAACCATAGCATAGCTCTTAATAAGCATATTTCTATATCCAACTGCCCAATTTCTGTAGAAGAGATCACTTGGCTTTAAATACATGCAGTCAAAGCTTAGTGTTTTCTTATAGTGAATGTTTACTTCAGGAACAGATGGGGATACGAGCAAAAGATTTAAGTATCCCTTCTTCTGTCATCAATAGAGAGAAATTCCTCTTTGGAAGTGTCATATTTTTAAAGCAGTACTTATTTTGTGAGTCCTCAAGGTTGAAACTTTAGTGAAAGCAGAGATTTTCTTCGAAGCAGAACTCCTTAGCAATATAAATCCATGTTTCTAAAAGAACCATCCCCTGCTTAGGCAAGTTACATCTTGTCTATTTGTAATAGTGTGCCTGGTTTCACTAGAAGAGAAAATGTATTGCAGTGTGGTTTAAGAAGCGCAAAATTCATGCTGAAAAAGACATCAGGAACCCAAAGCATGTCTGAAATGATGAAGAGTCTGGAGTTTTGCACCCATGTGCCTGAGGGCTTGGTTCCTTGGTCGAGGCTTCTCCATCCATCAGTGAGTCAGGTGGGAGCATCTTCTGCAGTGCCAGTCAGGATGCACTGATTTGTGTTTGTGGTGGCTGTGGGAAACCGGGCAATGCTTTAGCGTGGAGCCTGCCAGGGTAAAATTATCCTTACAGCAAATTGGGAACCAATCTGAAATTTAGACCTTTGAGTTTCAGCTCAGCGCACTGAGCTATGCGTCTGTAGCGTGGTTTTTCGGGGGGGGGGGAATTTGGCACAATGTGCCCCCAAAATCAGAGGTGCCGTCTTGCAGTACCAGGCACTAAACTGCCTCTTAAGCTGGTTGAGAGAGAAGCAACTTTGAATACAGGCAGATCTTAAATAAAGACCAGATTTGCAGGAGTGCAGCCGCCAACAGCTCCTGTTGTAATTACGAAACGTGCGCTGCGAGCGCCGAGCTGTTCTGGAAGTTTGGCCTTTTGGGTTTCAGTCGGAGCAGAGAGCGTCAGCGAAACTGCGTCTGCATTTACGCCTTGGCAATTGTGCCCCTCAATGAGGACGGCTGCAAAATGAGATATTCCAGTTTATAATTCATATCCCCATTATGTGCATCTCCAGGTTATCCATTTCCACCTTAATTATCATTTATGGCTTTTTTTGTTAGTATTTTTTTGCCTTTACTATTAAAACAACAACCCTGTTTTTGGGATTGGTTTTCCTGAACCTACTTGAATATCAGAGTCGTCAGCACCTGGTATAGAGGTGTTTCACGGGCTTCACTATCTGCTGCTTCAGGTCTTTCTGCTGCTTGTCACCACATAGATGTCATTATCCATATCAAGGAGAGGGACAGAAAGGCAAACTAAGCGCTAGCCGAATCCTACCGTGCCGCTTCTTTCTCTTGCCATGCTATTATTATTTTAATTGTATTTCCAAAATGACTGTAAGTGAAAGCGTTTGGTGAACCTCAGCGACACTGAGCAGTTGAGATCTGACCTACTTTCCTTCCCTTCCTCGCATGCTGTTGCAAGTTGTGTGTAATTATTGCTTTTCCTCCCCCGCAAAAGAACTGGCTCATGGGGCTGGGGCACAAACTGGTGTGGAGCAGCCCTGCAAAGCGCCTTACATTAGCAGAGCCATAAGAACTGAGAGGAGGGGAGAATTGTCTTGTACCAAGCTTGCGTTTGTGAGGGTTTATTGGAAAGGGCAGTGTGCTGGGGGGTGCTGGAAGGGAGAAAAAGGAGGGTGAGAAGCTGGTTGGGGAGAAGAAAACTCATATTTTGGCTGTGTGTATATGTGTATATATATATTTCCTTCTAGTTTTTCATGAGTTTCTATTTTGAAAGGAGTTTTGGGACGTGGTAGTTATCACCTCGGGCTTTCTCCCAGGGGATTTGTGGCTGTTTGAGCAGGGTTTGGAGTTGGCTGCGGTGGCTGGGCTTGCCTCAGCAGTCTGCACTGAGCAGGACAAGCCTGTAGGAGGTTAAAATGTGGTTGGATGGAGCAGAATATGGTCTGAGTACCATGCTCAGCTGAGTTTTTAAGCTTTATAAGAAGTCGTGGTGTAGAAAAACTATGTAGGATTCATGATGCTCCTAAAGATGGGCTGTGTGGTAGGTTTGCTGCTGGCAGGACCTGCTTGCAGGAGAAGGTGCTGCTGTGAGACTGGCTTTGCAAGTTCATAAAGCGCCCTGCTCAGTGTCTCTGTGTTGCAATGTTTAATTTGTTTCAGGGAAAGTAATAGGGTTTATAATGCTGAATGTCACCCAACAGTTCTTAAAAGTCATGTCAAAATTCCAGCTGGAATTCTGAGCAGTTCTTTAGCTTTGTTCTATTAAATATATTAAAGAAAAATAATCCTGCTCAGATATTGCAGCATTGAAGAACCCAGATTTATCTGGTACTGTTTGTTCACCAGGGTATTTCAGACACGCAGATTAACATGGAGGCTCCTTAAGAAACCTACACCACTGCTCAGTAATAGCCCTTCTCCTAACAATTCAGAAGCATGTGAACCATCTTCCATTAGTATGGCAAAGTGCCCAGGAGCCACTGCTACAGCAAGGAGTGATGGAGGTGTCTGCAAGTTAAAAATAACCCTTGTCATGTCAATGGTTGTGTGCCACCTGGAAGCTCAGATAGCCAGCCTAGCTTTTAACTTCAGGGCTTGTACTGCTGCTGTTGCCTTGTCCCCAGGTACCGCTGGTGATTGTTCTCTGTGTTGAGTTGGAACTGAGTTAGCTCCAATACCTGTTGGCTGAATGTTGTGAAAGGGGAGCCTGGCATGCCTCAAAACCTTGAAGTACTTGGAGAGTATCCTATGGTTTATATGTGTTGTGGCGAACACTTTTGAAAGTGCTGAAGGGCTGTTTTGGGGTATTGTTTCCAGTGACTTTTTTCTGATCCCACTTTAGGAAGAGGGGGAAGATGAATTTCAGGGGAACAGGCAAGATGAGACTTCCAGACGAGCTGCTAAAATTAAGAGGATTTGTATAGTCAAGTCAAAATGGGACCGTGTACAAAAGAAACAACTGCTGACTTGCTTGTAGGGGATCTGAATAAATGTTCTCTGCATCCAGAACTAACACTTGAACATGAAATTGTGCAATTTTTAACCTCACAGTTGTAATTTATTTCTTTTGCATGTTGAACAGCAATAGTCCCGGGCATGGCCTTCGGCAAACCTGGAAGAAATAGGTTGTGTTTTTATGTTTGGATTTGTGTTACGTTCTATTCTGTTTTTATGTTGCTCTTGAAATGCAAATAAAGAACCTGAAAAAAAGCTACAGATTGGAAGAGATGCAAGAAAATATTAAACCCAAGAAAAAGCCTTTGCGACTAAACGTGCTCATACCTTTCCCCAAGGCTGTGTATCTTATACGGAGCCTTTCCCAAGCAGATCTTAATGCTAAGTTGGACAATGGGAGTTGATTAAGTTGCTCGGTCACTTAGTAATGTGCAGAATAGTCAGGAAGATTTGATGTGCTGCTGAAAGTAGAAATAATTAGAACATGATCCTTGTCTTGGATTCTGCTTTTTAGAGATAGAAGGTTAATTTTTTTCCAGCTTTTCATTTGAGGATCTGGCAAAGGTGATACATTTCCCCTTTGCATTGTATAATAGATTACGTGAGAAGCCTCTTCTGTAATGAGTTTGAAGAGTAGTTAATTATTTTTGAGATTGCATTACATGTGGTGTGGGGTTTATATTGTACTCCCCAGTACACTTAGCACAGAGACTACCACTCTGTTATTTTAGGCAGCTAGGAGAGCTTATGGCTTGAACAAAAGTGTTCAAGATATGGTGCTTGGAACTAAACCTTCAAATCCTGAAGGTAGCCAGTATCTTCTCATCATACTGATGGTCTAAAAAGCAGCACAATAGTTTTAGGGGGTTTATTGTGGCTGCTCAAGGTTGTGGGTGTTTTCTCCCTCGTTGGTTACCAAGTCTTTGAGCAGAAGGCATACTGATGCTCTCCTCTTTCGTGCTCTGTCCCAAGTCTGGAGATAAATCCTGTGGTGACTGTTGTATAAAGAAGTCTTCATCCTGTAAGGAGCAGGCTGTGAAGAATGGGGACAAACAGGAAGAAATTGCAGGGCAGTTCCCAGCAGCAGGAGGTGGCCTTGCTGGTCTCTGCTGTTTACTTTGAACTTGGCATGCTCTGAGTCTTCCCTGGCTTGGCTTCCAAAAGCATAAAGCACACGGCCAAGCCCAGGAGCATGTGATACTTGGCATTTTTGAAGCATATTGCGTGGTTGCGCAGCTGTAACTCAACGATCACAGCTATAAAGACAGGTAAGAGCAAGCAGGCTGCAATTTGTAGGAATTTTTAATCTCTGTATGAAGCCTAGACAAGTACAATTTCTCCTTCTTCTGAGAAGGAGTCTTCCTTTAACTACGGGGTTGAGATGCATCAACCCAGATGCTTTTGCCATTAAAGCCATGCTGCAAACATAGGGTGGGTACCGAACTCACCACATATCAGTCAATGCACCAACATAGCAGGGGACCTCATGAGGTTTGTTCCCACCCCTCTTCAGCTGGCTTCTTCCTTGTGTCTGTAGCCAGGACTAAATGCTGCCTGGGGGTAGTTATCTCAAGGAGTTGCAGTTTTGTAATTGCTCATCTGCCAAAGAGCATTACACAAGGCAGATAGATGTAATCACGTAGGGATGACTTTTAGGTGCATATGCAGAGCTTTTTTTCCTTGGCCAGGGGGTCCTGCAAGTGGTGAAACTCTCTGCTTCTCACCAGAATTATTTATTTCTCTAAATCTTTAAAGCTTAGGAAAACAAGTTAGTGCAGTGTAACATTTTCCCTTACCCATGATGACATTGGCAAGTGTTTCAACTGGAGGAGATTCACTTCTTTTTAATGATCTTAGTATATGTAACACTCAGTAGGAGCTGACATGATGTTGGAGGGCCATGCTTTAGCAGGTCAGTGCTGCTGGAAGCTCTACACTTGTTCTGGAGTATTGGGAATGTATTATGTGGCAACACTTCGTTTTGCAAATGTTTGCTTCCAGAGCAGACGGATCCTACCTGTTCCTCTGGTTTCATCTCTTGTAGCCATCAGATGACTAGGTCTCTATAGAATAAGGATAACAGGGTTAAAAAAGATGCCAGGAGTAAAATATCTCAATCTGTTTCATACAGTTTAGCGCTTAATGGTTTATGGAGTCACTGCTTTCAAACAGAGCAGCTTGGGAGCTTGTTTTAAGCCTTGTGAAGGCTTAGAATCTGCCACGTATTAGTGTTTGTAACTATTATGGATATCCCTTTGATGCTTTGTGTTTGATGAAGTTTTACTATAAGGCTTAAATTTTTTCATCACATCATTATGTGTTAGAGGAGAGAGAATGATTCCTGCTCTTTGGAGTGGTGTTTGTGATGAGGGATTTTTATATATTCTCATATGTTTTTTAACTTTGGTGTTTTTCAGTTCTAGAAGGAACTGTAGTGATTTGGAAAGGAAAGGTTTTTATCAAAACAGAGGCTTCCTGATTATGCCTGGCGGAGGCAGAGCTGGGCATAGCTGGCAACTAGCTGACGGAAGCACAGTACAAATAAGCCAGCAGGAATCCAGTGACTTTGGAGAAGCAGATGGATGAACTGCCAATACTGTTTTGTCCCCCTTTATATAAGGAGACGTGCTTAGCCTTTGTGGCTTTGGTTTGCCATTGGCTCATGGGTGATGGTCACCGTGGCCAAGAATGACTCTTTGCATTTTTAAACTGGTGGCCATTTCTTTTGAGTTTATCATCCCCCATCAGAAGGGGACATGGAGCTACTCTTACTGTTAGCCTGCCAACTTAAATTAAGGAAAAAGCTCACCAGTTTGTACTTGAGAGGCAGGAGGGAAGGTTGCAAGCCTGGCTGATGATACCTGGGCTTCTCAATCCTCCAGAGGCTACTTCCAGGGGAGAGCATAAAGGCTTGTGTTTGACTCCCAAAGTCATGGTGCCCGTGGCTATTCTGCTTCAGGCACGGTTTGGCATCCCCATGCCATGTTGCTCATCCAGTGTGGTCTTGCTCGATTTTCCTCAACGGCAGGAAAAACAGGAGACAGGGTAAGAGAAGCAGGACGAGTGCTAGTGGTTGGCAGCCAGGCATTCCCTGTGAGGACATTTAGTTTTGCAATGAACCTCTTGGATTCCTGACAGGTCAGGTCTGTTGACCCTTCTGGGCACGCTATGGTGAGTGTTTAGTTATTTACTAAAGCCTTTTGAAGAGAAAGTGGCTTGATGGGGTCTGAGGCTTTTGTGTTACGGAGAGTTGTGTGAGAATCTTTGCTGGGGTTAGCTATTAGCTGATTGTTTAATTATTTGGCTCTGTAACTAAGTAACTAAATGCCTTGAGCCTTGAGATAAGCAGCTCTTTGTTAACATTTTAATAAATGGAGACAAATAGTAATAACTTAAAACCTAAGGAAGTGTAAATCTCTCATTTCAGTGACTGAATCTTGAACAGAAACATGATTTGGAATATAATTGCGTATCTTATAACAATCTGAAGTCGAGCATTCAGAATGTCCCCAGTCCTCTATTGTGGTCATAGCTTTTATACAAACAGTATTTACTCCATTTGATGGCTGGATGGCATAAACCATGCTGTGAGACTGTATGCGCAGGCAAAGAAAACGTTCACATCTTGTTTATTTAAGAACAACTTGGTTTTCCATGGTGGTATTGTTCAAGAACTCCACCTATAAAGTTTAAACACATTCTATGCACCACTATTACAAATAAGGGTGTAGCTGGGAGAGGACAATAGCGGGACCAATATGGTCTCCCTTGTCCACTAGTGTTTTAAGAACATCACCAGAAATTTTGCATATGCCTTTGTGAATTGTTTGCTTTTTGAGGGGTGATAGGCAGGTGCTGTGCACATCAGGTAATGCACCTTTGCAGTAGGAACTATGCCACATTTATAGGATTTGCAGGAGAACTTTCTTAGAAAGGAATTCCTTCTTCAGCCTGGAGAAGAGAAGGCTCCTTAAGGGGAGACTTTAGAGCAGTTCCCAGTGCCTAAAGGGGCTACAGGAAACTTGGAGAGGGGCTTTGGACAAGGGATGTAGGGCCAGGCCAAGGGGAATGGCTTTAACCTGCCAGAGGGGAGACTGAGA
>WYDI02031308.1:0-35419 GCA_009867235.2 Psittacus erithacus | reverse complement strand
TGGCAGTGTTCAAGGCCAGGTTGGACACAGGGGCTCGGAGCAAGCTGCTCTAGTGGAAGGTGTCCCTGCCCATGGCAGGGGTTGGAACTGGATGAGCTTTAAGGCTCCTTCCGACCCAAATCATTCCAGCATTCTATGAATCCCATGCTGCCTTCCCACAGCTCTGTAGAGCTTCCCCAGGGCAGGGCTGCTTTACAGGCTTGTGGTAATGACTGAAGGATGCAGTTTCAAGGCAAAGCTTTGGAGAGGGCTGGAGGAGCATGTGTTTGATACTAGGTCATCAAGCCTTGCTTTGTGCTGCAGGCTCCTCAGAGCTATCTGCTCCTTCTCCCATCTCGCTATTTTCACTAGGGGAAAACTCAGGATGCTGCTGCTCAGAACACTGGAGGGTGGATGCAAATGCGAGCCAAGCAAACTTGCAGCCTTATTTCCCTGTTATGCTCAAAAGATGTGGATGTAAGGAAAGGAATCCTAATGTCAGCCTTAGGGAAGCCATTGATTTGATGCTACAGCGTGCACATGGGTTCAAAACTTGTCTTTGATTTTCTGACCAGTGTAAAAACGCTTGTGCAGTGTCCTGGAATGAGAATTAGCTTTGCACATAGGTTGTTTATGTGCTGCTGGGAGTGTTTTAACAGTTTACACTGGCTGATTTTTGCACTGAAACTGATGGGAGGACTCATGCCTCCGAATTCCACCTGTTCTCTGTTTGCTTTTGGGCACCATTTCAAACCCACACTGGAAAGAGTTTATAGGCAAACATTATAAAAAGTGACAGTCTTAAGTGCTGCTACATTCTAGTTTGGCAACACAAAGGCTTACCTGAAATAACTCACTATTTCCAAACATGACTTCATTATTTCATGACAACACTTTGCTGTGTCTTCACTGGTACTCTAGAGAAAAAGAAATGGAGGAGGATAACATTTACCAAATGCTAATACCTATTGGAAACCTCAGTATACTAATAATTTTCTGTGAAAAAGGCATTTTTTCTTTGTAATTTTGAACTAAATTACTGCTCTTGAGTTGGGATTTGCATTTGTTTGAAAGACTCATTGTACATTTGGGGATAGTAGTTTCGAAAGAGATGGAATCAAGGATGGGAGGTAGAAAATTACCTTCTAATTGTATGTGAACAACTGATCTGCCCAGGAGGATGCAGCAACCCATGTGAGCATCCTGTGAGTTTCCTGGCCCTCTTTGGCAAAAGCCTCTAATGCACTTAAAGGAGTGTTGAGTTATGTTCACCCATGGTGGATTTTTACAAAGCTTAAACAAAGACATTTTCAGACTCCAGGACATTGTTGGCACGGGGTAAACTCCGTTAAAGAAATTTGCTTTGCAGGTAGAGCGTTACAAAGACTCTTAAATACTTCAAAGTAAATTCAGTGGTTGGCTTCAGCTCCCTCCTTTGGTCCTTTTTGTTTTAATTTGACAGAGGAATCTTAATTTAAAATAAAACCTCAAGCAGACTCAACTGTACTCATTACGGTTACAAAATACGTGTAGAAAGGAGCCCATGCTCCTTCTGGAAATCAGGTTCCTAACAGCATAGCGTAGCACTCAGTGAAGCACCTGCATTGCAGATCTGTGGCTTTGTGACTGTATCAGCAAGTCTGAATTAGTTTATAAGGAGTGTAAAGCTGTATTGGAGCTGGGCCTAGACTTTGAGATGGAACTTTGCACGCTAGAAAGTTTAGAGACCTTGTTATAAAATCTAAATCCAAGAATCTTTACGAGCTCCATACTTGTTTAGATGGCTTTATGTACTTCTTTTGGTCACCATCTTGGTGTGATGCATATGTCAAATCTGTTGTTTAAGAAAGCATGCTTGCCCTAAAGAAAAAGACAGGAGAGGCTGCTTGCTTTGCAAGGGCACATCCCTGGGTCTGATCTCACTCAGTCAAACTCCCACTGAACTCCTTGAAATGACATAATGCCAGGATGAGTGGGAGAAGAAATCTGGCACATTCAAGCATGTCAATTTAACCCAATTTTAAACGCATGAGTGCCCCATTGAGGTGGCCACTTCTGGTACTCACAGAATCACGGACTGTCTCCAGTTGGAAGGGACCCATAAGGATGATTGGGTCCAACTTCCCTGCTCCTTACAGGGCTACCTAAAACTTAACTACTGACAGAGCTTCAGCATTTCCAGACTCATGTCCACAGGCTAGCTCAGATGTGATGCTTGTTTCAGAGCTCTCTGTTGGAAGTGTGACACAAGAAATGACCAACGCCATGCCCTAAGGACAAGGAACACAGCTTTCAAGGTTTCAGTATTCTTAGGCTCGAGGGTGGGCACTGAGGAGTCACCTGCTTTAATACTCCCTCAGACTCCTAGGCAAACAGAAAGGTGTGTGTATATTTATATATGCACACAGTGGTGCACAGTTGGTGCCTGCATGGGAAGAAGGATGTGTGCTGGTGAGCAGCTGTCTATGTGATGTGACCCTCCTCAGGAGCAAACAAGAGATGGTTTCATGCTGCTTGCCTCTATTTACTGTTCCTTGGTGAGGCCCAGAGGATGGTGGAAGAGGGATACTGTGGTTGTAGGGAGAAACCACTTACAACAGCAGTCCCTATATCTGGAGCATCCTGCTGCAGAGATGGTCCCAAGTGTCTGGGGCTGCGGTTCCCTCCCTCCTGCTGAGAACCAGCCTTGGAAAAAGGGGTGATAAAGCTCTAGTAACTATAGGCAGATGTAGTTTTCCAAGGATTTTTTTTGGAAAAAGACTGTGGTTTGACATTCTTCTCGTTATTTGGTTACAAAAGGGAACTGGTGGATGAGCTCTTTTGTTTTGAACTTCTGTGTACACTGTGACATTGAAAGCTGCGCTTGTGTTCCTGGGTTTCTGCTGTATTCTGCTCAGGAGAGGATGTGAAATAAGAAATGAAGCACGAGTTAATGAAAAAAGTTACTGTCACTGGGAACAGAGCTGGTGATGTAGAAGGCAAATGTCGAGACTTTGGGAAGGCTGCAGGGAATAAAATGAAGGACATCATCTATGCTGTGTGTAGGAAATCATGTTTATTAGGTTACTGAGGGGGGCATGGGCATTCTTTTCTTTCAACACAGCTCTTTTCAGGTTGAAGAAGAAAACAACACGTATAAAATCAGATGGGGAAAGGTTAAATATTAATTTGAATCGCAGACCCAAATGCTAAGATATAAACCTGAATTTGCTTCTTGACCTCCTCCTCCCTCCTACAAATTCCTCAAAGCCCCAGGTTCAGCAGCACTCATCTCCCTAGAGCTGCTCACAGTGGCTAGTGAGAAGGGCTGTGCCTTTGCGTGGTGCTCGGGACAAGGCATATATCCAGGCACTGATCAAAAGGGAATGAGCTTTGTTTGTGGTTAACTTCTTGACAATGAAGCCTATTCCATACCTGTGAGTGGTTCAGTTTTACAAGGCAGATTGCTGGGCTAATTTGGATGAAACTTTTTTGTTTAACATAACTTGATTTCTGTGGATGAAAAGGGCCTTCACTGACTTGTGTTGGAAATTCTCTCCTTTCCTTTCTCCTCTTTTCCTCCTTTCCTCCCACCTTCGCAGAGCCACCAACCAAATACCAAATCTCTCAGCCAGATGTATACTCAGCACTTCCAGGAGAGCCGCTTGAGTTGCGCTGTCAATTGAGAGACGCCGTCATGATCAGTTGGACTAAGGATGGGGTCCCTCTGGGGCCCGACAATAGGACAGTGATTATTGGGGAGTACTTACAAATTAAGGATGCTACACCCAGAGATTCGGGCCTCTATGCTTGCACTGCTGTTAGGACCCTAGACAGTGATACTCTGTACTTCATTGTAAATGTTACAGGTGAGTGAGTTAAACATAGGTTTTTGCATGTAGACGCTGTAAAATGTGATATAAAGACACATTATGCTATAATGTGAAACCCTCACAGCAAGCTGAGCTGGGTTCTCTAGTTGTTTAGGTATTTTCCTCCTTGCCCTAACCATGAGACAGACTCTGTTTGTACACACTCCTTTTATCTCACAGGATCTATAGTGGGGGTGTTGGAACTAGGTGCTCTTTTAAGGTGCCTTCCAACCCAAACCATTCCATGAGTCTACGATCAAAAGTTGCTGACTAGCTCTCTGTTTTATGCCACTGTGACACGGTCAAATTGTACAGAGTTGTAACGATGATAATGCCAGTAGAATGAATACAAGGTTCCCCCTCTGCATCAGAAGAGGATGTCCTACATCCTTTAAGGATAAGCAGTTCTGGAGACCTTTAGTTCAACTGAATGTCTTTAAGAACAATAAGAATTAAAAGTAGAGATTGTTGGAGTCAGCAAGATCCCTGCAGAAACTCTGCAGCATTTCAGGATCATTAGCTAGTTGTGTTAGAATTTTGTAAGAGTAACACGGATTTTGTGGCTGGATTTTCTTTTCTGTAGCTTCTGCACAATGTAACAGCTGTTCTCCTGATAAATAATCTTAAGGTGTAGTATATTGGTTTATTTGTCTGTAAAAAAAAATGGGCTGGTTTAAAGACTTGGTTATTTTTAATGTGCAGATGCTCTTTCCTCTGGGGACGATGAAGATGACAATGATGGGTCCGAGGACTTTGTGAATGACAGCAACCAGATGAGTAAGTAACAGCCAACTACCAGAAGTCACTAGCAAGATCCACGTGGAAAACAATGTCCCGTCTTTCGCCCTCCTGCCTTCAGAGCTTCTCGATTGTTCACTGCATGGGCTGTCAAATAGCGGTTTCTTTGTCCTTCTCCGTTTTCTGTTTCACATAGTTCATATCTTGGGAAAGAAAAAGAGAAATAAACTAATATTCTCCTAAACTTCACTGGTCTGTACTTTCTTTCTCCTTTCTTGCTAGCATTTCTGCGGTTTCCTTTCTTCCTGGACTGAAGTTCAGTCTTTGTCTGGTTTAGACTCTCACAGATGAACTAACTTTCCCTGAACCTAAGCTGAAATGTAACAGAAGAACCAAAGATCCGGCTCACTTTGTTCAAAGGTGGTATGGAAACTTTAAAAATTAAGTTGTAACGAGGCAAATCCTTCAATCCTTAATCTGGGCAGAAATCTCCCCTGGGAGAATGAGTTTGGAGACAATGAGGTTCTTTTGTCTGCAAATGACCTCAAGGTTTGTGGCATAGAAAGCAATCCAGCGCTAAACCCACATTTTGTGTTACTTATGTGTGATGAAAATGGGCTAAAAGAGTCTTAAACCTCTCTGAATGTTAAACTTCAGTCCCTTCAGAGAATTTGGAAAGCTATTAATAGGTTCTAAATAGAGCAGTTGCTAAGGAGGAAAAAAAAAAGAGGGTAAAATTCATATTGGTTCCTTATGCCCCTATGTGCTGCTGCAAAATCCCCTCAGTGACTGGTAGTTTGCTATCGCTGGTGCTTTGTAAAGTCAATAACACGCAGAACACAGAAATCCTTCATGGGAGATGTCAGCTAGTTACCACACGCTGTAGCCAGGTAGTATGTTTGCTCATCAACCTGATTAGTAACTGGCAGCTATACTGTATGCTTGAAGTGTGATAAAGTACAAGCCTGACTTGAGCTCCCCTAGTTAGTTACAGTTGTATACGACTGCCCCTGGTCTGAAGCTGTGAAACATTAGATGCTATTTAAAATGATATAAGTTGTTAGCTGCCTGTTTGGCCCCTGCCATCTGTTAGTGTGATTAACCCGGTCTGATTCACAGGTGCAGCTTGAAGTAGCTGAGATTAGGCAGCTGGAGGCTGCTCTGACAAAGAACGCGGTGGCAAAGGTAATTGGCAAGTTTGGGAAAGGGACACTGCTTGTGAAAGGAGTTGTCTAAGCAAAACCCAGCAGCCCAGGCAATGTTAGTGTTCCCCTGAAAAGGACTCGTGGGTAGAAATTCCTTTTGGGAGACATCCTTTTGTCTATTATCACTTTAGAGCTTTTTTGGTGTTGGTCAGGAAAGGGCTTGCAATGTTTTTGGTATGTTAGCAAAGGCAATTGTGCTTCTAATCTGTGCTGATGCTTTGGTGATTCATTGTGAGCACAAATGCCTATTGGAAGAGACGGAAGTGAAAAGGACCTGTTCTTAAGGCAGCTATGCTTTATAAGATGGTTGTGCAACAGGGAGAAGTACCCAGTGATCATAGTCATAGAGTTATAAAATGGTGTGGGTTGGAAGGGAGCTTAAAGCTCATCCAGTTCCAGCCCCCTGCCATGGGCAGGGAGACCTTCCACCAGAGCAGCTTGCTCCAAGCCCCTGTGTCCAACCTGGCCTTGAGCACTGCCACGGATGGGGCAGCCACAGCTTCTCTGGGCAACGGTGTTCTCTGTAACACCAGTGATGGTCTGGTATTACGAGGTGTCATTGTAAGCTGCTGTTAATCGATCTTGGTTCAGGAGCTGGTGAAAGGCCATTGACGATTTCCATCTGCAGAGGTCAGTCACACTTTCCCTGCTCAAAGTGAAAGGTGCCTCTAGAGTGCGAGTGCACAAACATTTCAGGTGGCAGGAAGAGCACAAGCTCTTGCAGTGCAGAAGGGAGGAAACATCAAGAGGACAGATTGCTCCTGAACAGAGCATTGCACAAACAAATCCTCATGCGATTGCTTTTTACAAGGTGCCCACAGACTGCTGCGGCTTCTCACAAGCTGCAGATGGATGCAGGGAGCAGCACAGCCTTCCTCCTGATGTCTGAGAGCTTGATGGGAAGAGTTGGAACCAGAAGAATAAGCGTGGCACTACATCCCTGCATGTAGTCTGCTTTCAATGAAAAGTTACATCACAGTAACTCGGATGGATTAAAGCAACATTGCTGAAAGAGGGTTGTGATTTGGCAAGGTTGGAGCTGTATGAAAGTTAGGGGTGGGACTTGGTTGTGTGCTTTTGCAAACCATTGAAGTTTGTGCATCTAGCATCTTCTAAGCGTTCCTTCCCATCAGTGCTCCCCTTCTAGACTTTATACTGCGTCCAGAAGGCCACATCTCATTTAAGACACTGTGTTGCAAGACACTGAAAGGCAAATAAGGAGTTCAGGGGTAGCCATAGGTCCACCATGAGCATGCCATGGGGCAGGCAGTGTTGTGTAATGCTCAAATGCCCCTTACCACATTCTCCTGCCTACGTGAGGCAGTGCCTGGGGAAGTCCACGATCTCACAAGAGCCCCTGGTTGCTGCTGTGTAAGAGAAGAAGACTTTAAGTGTTTCCTGAACCATGGTTTGAACTTTGCGGATCTAAACTGATTTCACTGAAAATTTACATACAAATTACAGCTGCGATCATTAAGGATAAGCAATGGAAATTGGCCCAGTTATGCCTTTACTGGTGGGAACAAAAGGCCATAGTCTTCAAAGGTTGTTGCTTTTTGATGAAACAATTCTGATAAAGTCCAGCTGTCCTGGCATGTTAATTATGATGTGATGAGGCAGGAAATGGCTGTAGTGCCTTCCACAGGAAACTGAACCTTGGCATTCTCATTCCTGCATATTTAAAGCAAACCATTTTAGAGCTGTTTCATTTACGAGGGTAAGTATTCCTTTAAGCTTTTTTCCTTTGCCTCAGTTACAGATACATTTTTCAGAGACCAAGGTTTTCCAACACAAGCAGAGCGGCTATTGAGGAGCTCTAGTGTCATTTTCAAGGCTGCCCAGAAAACACAGCTGCCCTTGAAGTCAGGGGAGGCTGTAAGTGACTCGGTAGCAGTGAGGAGCAATTCGTCCTCAGGAGAGGAGGGCACTCGTGTGTACACATGTGCATTTGACCATTTGCCCTGTGTGTATTTATAAGCAAAAGGCATGCATAGCAGATTTCACTCTGCGTTTGGTGTCCTCTTAGCTTGACAGATATTTTAACTGTCTGAGAAAAGCACTGTGGTAGATTTGTTCCAGACTGCATCCTGAATAGCTTTTTATTACTTCCAGCTTTTGTTGAAGGGATTAGTGCTTGTGGGGAAGGTGCAGGGTTGGCTCCACTGCACAATAGTCCTCTCTTTCCACAAAAAAGGGTTTGTTGGCAACTCAGGTTTCCCCTTTGTTGCCCTAGAGAGGTACCTTAGCTTGGTTTTGGAGGGCCACCTCCAAGGACCTTGATGTGGGACTTCTTTTTGCAAAGCTAAGGGCTGCTCATCATCAGTTCCTACTGGCAGCAGTGGAGGAGAATACATTGTTGGTACTTGTTGCCTCATCTTGTTGTAAGGTAGCCCTAATTTAAGGGGTTTCTGTAATCTTGACTTGGTGCTGGCAAGGCAATGGCTCATGATGTGGTCCGCTGGGATCCACCAACAGTAATTTATTTTGGAGACCCCTGGATAGCCCTGGAGATGCTGCTATTCTGCCTTAAATTCTAGTCAGGCGACTGGAAGCTTCAGGACTTTTTCCTTATCGCCCTTTAAACAATTTCTTCTGGGCCAAGCAATGGTAAATTGGCACCAAGAACAAAAAATATCTAAATGCAATCCACATGCTGTTCTTTTCATGCCTTGAAGACTTTCAGAAAGGATGAAACAAGGTTCAAATTCATCAAATCCTGTAGAGTGGAAACCCACTCAAGGGAGCAGCAAAAATAGGATGTTGCCTAGAAGTGTGCTTTAATTAAAGGTCAAATACAATTGGACTTAAAACCTTTGGAGGGGGTTGGTGTGGTCATTTCAGGTGTGCTATTGGCTGGTCGAGGAGCTCCTAAGGCAGGCTTAGAGCTGACTGCTTTAGTATTTCTTTGTATCAGATAAGTCTGAGTGAAAATTAAAGAGTCCTGAAGTGAAGCAGTCCCCTGGGCAGCGTAATTTCAATTTCACATGCAGGAGATTTGCCTGATTAGATATAATGTATTTGCAGTGGAGTGCAGTGTGGGTCAGCAGGATATTTTCTCCACTAATGAGAGCTCCAAAAGCGGTCAGGAATTCCCACCCGTTCCCCTGCTGCTTGTTACTGCTATGGGCTGGAGTCTGCACTGTTGTAACGGTGAACTTTTAACAGTGGTGCTACCTACTTCCACCTGTCCTGTTAGCGATGCTGGGATGAGATGGCCGCTGTCTGTGGAAGAAGCTGGCACTATTGTCTATTAATCTGTTACCTAATAGATAGATTATCTATCTGTATATTAATGACCTGTCATCATTAACTGTGTTTGTTATTGGTTTGAGTGAATCTGGGTGTTCTTCCTCTCAGGACAAATAAAAGCAGTAAAAGGTACCTTTAGGTTATGCTAATTTAATCTATAAAGAGAAATGCTGTGTGTTAATCACTATATGAAAGCGCAAAATGAGGGTGAGTGTTATGGTTTGTGGATGTTGCTGCCTTTTTCTCTTTTCCCTTCAAACACACCGAGGAGCTGCCAACATACATTGCTACTACCTAGTGAAAAATGGTAGGATGTCTTGAAGCGTTTTCAACATGTGATGTCCGCATGTTTTTCTCCAAGCTTCCCTGTAATTCGGGAGCATTGCAGATTATGCCTAGGATTGTGTGAGGGGAAGCTTTCCAAGCAGAGTCGTTTCAGCCCGGGGAGTTTCCTTTCCCCTTCTCTCCCTGGCACAGAACTGAGCTGCTTCTCTTTGTTCCTGCCTGCATCTTCCTGGCCTTTTCACTGCTCCCACCTCTTCCAGAGAGCAAAGTTTTTTCTCCCTGTGCATTTGTCATATATGACTCTTATTGGAGCACTTCTCTTCCAGAAGCAGTTTTTTAGAGGGTGAGGGTTGAAGGAAGAGGGTAATATACAAGAAAACCTGAGGATGAGCTGCACTATAATGCAGCAGTAACATGGCTACATGAAGCAGCCTGGTTTGGAGAGCTGTTGGTAGCTGGATCCTGACCAACTCTGACACCATGGTGGAAGCTTGTCCAGAGCTTGGTCCATCCTGCAGAACAGCATCACCATGGGTGTGCTTCAGAGGTTGTGCTTGCCAGTGACTGTACCCAGGCTTTTTATGCTCTATACGTGAGAGAGGGTGTGTGTGTGACAGACGTGATGAGAAGTGACCATGCTGGCTGAGAAACTGCTGGGTCAGCATTGTCTTTTTAGGATGAAATCTGGGCGCTCTGCTCTGTCTGAGGTACCAATATAACTGGTTTGGGTGGCTGATTGCCTTTGACCTGCCACAGTTTACTTTGGCTTTGTGGGAGTTGTGGGTAGAGCACAGTAGTGGTCACCTTGCATTGCCTTGTGCAAGAGTTTTAGCAGTCCACAGAAAATAATCCTTTTAATATATCAGTACCAACATGTAATTCCCCCTTTTCCTGGTATACTTGTAATGTAATTATGTCTTTGCGTGTAGTAGTTAATTCCTTTGGTTGGATTTATTTAAAGTCTGCTGTTGTTTTAATGTGATCCTGGTTTTAGCAAATAATGCTAACAGTGATTTTCCTTGCATCCCTAATTCACTTCAGTCTGTGCAACAAGTTCTTAGTATTGCAGTTAAGTTTTCAATCGTTACTGGATTTTCTACTTTGATTACATGCACAAATTTGCTTTGCTTTTCTACTTCATTAATTTTAACGCTAATTGCCACTTCAGGGGTGGGGGGAAGCCCAATCCACTTATCGTTCTTAGCATCATTATAAGACTTGCTTTTAGAATGTTTCCTTTATGCTGAGACGTTGTTAAAGAGTTTATTCCTGTATTTTCTATCCAGCTGTATTTTTATTTAGAGAGGGGGGTAACAGGATTTCTGAGTTTGCACTGATTGTAAGAACTGCTATAAATATTTGAGGAACGGAAGAGTTTATTTATAGTGGAGTGTTAGGCTGCTAATGAAGGAAATGAAACAGGGCTGAGAGAAATAGAGTTATTTTTCTGGACCCCTCTAGTCCTAAAAATTCCACACTAATC
Source organism: Psittacus erithacus (assembly GCA_009867235.2). Lineage (NCBI taxonomy): Eukaryota > Metazoa > Chordata > Aves > Psittaciformes > Psittacidae > Psittacus > Psittacus erithacus. The sequence continues at coordinate 24,629 of WYDI02031308.1, read as the reverse complement.
TGATTTGCTTCAGGAAAACTCCATTGTAAAAGAAATAAATGTTTCCTACTATTAAACAGATCCTGAATCTTTAACTTTTAAAAATACTTGTTATGGTGAGACAGCTGAAGCAATGCCATGAAGACTGTGCAATGTAGCCAAAGTGGTGCATGGATCCAGAGCATGGGATAATGTTGTATATGGATTTATCTATCCAGGTTTGCTTCTTGGGGGGTTAAACCAGATGAGTAGTTGTATGTTTTATTCTGCTGTGTTTCCTGTGCTGGTACAGGACAAATGATTGGGAACTTGGTTGAGAGAGGGGTTTCCCATGTGTTCCTTAGGCTCCTGGTGTGGGCACAGGCAGGGCCAGGGCATGGGAAGGAGGGGAGTGAGTGAGCCAGGAGAGCCTTGCCAGGAGCCACTAAAAGTGATCACTTCAGTAAATATAGGCTGAGAGAAGTATTCATTTTATGCCGTGGTGTTGGTCTTGTTCAATTTGGGCTTTGACAGGCTCATGAGAGTGGGAAAACCTGGGAAAATGATAAATGCTGTTACTGAGTTTTCCTGATCCCCATGTGCTCGTTTTCTTCCTTCTTGGTTAAGATTTCAGAAGTACATTCCATTTGTAAATATACTTTAGTAGTTTCTGTGACAGTAGCAACACAATTCACCTTGCCATCATCCAGTGTAAGTTCTAGCATGCTGCCAGGTGGGAAGCTGTGTTTATCCCCCTTCTAACACATGGAGGAGAGAGGTTAAGACTGATGCTTCCAACAGCTCTTCTGACTTGGGCTGTCTGGCTTCACAGCTGAAGTCAAAGAATTCAAAGTTTGCTGAGCACTCACAGTAACTCAACTTGAAGTGTCTCATCATTCGAGTCACTGAAAACTCAGTCCCTCTGTCTTACTTGACACACACAAACCAAAGGATATCTGTAGTTAATTATTGGGATTTGATCATAAATGATATACTCAAACCTGCAGACTGAGCCATTTGTAAAACTGGTCCACACTTGCAGCATATGACTTCCAATTATGTACTCAAACCATGCTTAAAACGAATACGTGCAACTCTTTATGTCTTTACGGAAGGGGCTGGAAAGGGAGCTCAGTTTCTGATGTTTCTGGGTGTATTTCCTTGTAACAGGGGCACCCTATTGGACACATACGGACAAAATGGAGAAAAGGCTTCATGCGGTGCCAGCGGCAAACACCGTCAAGTTTCGTTGTCCGGCGATGGGAAACCCAACACCGACCATGCGATGGCTGAAAAATGGGAAAGAGTTTAAACAAGAGCATCGCATTGGTGGATATAAGGTAAGAACTCACAGTGGGGTTTTGCAGTTTCTCTTATTGACCAAGGCTGTGAAAAAAGCCAAAACTGAACTTGAAGTCAACAGAAAACTTGGATCAAATGTAGAAGCAAAAAAAAAGAGTAATTGGTTTCTTCTGGGGACGGGTGGGTGGTTTCTTTGGCAGTTACTGAGCATTAATCCTCTCTCTATATGTAACTTTTTGTCAAAATCAGGCTTCTGGCATAGCAGTGCGGCTAAGAATTATATATAGAGACTTATTTGGAAAGCCAAAGACTGACTTTGCAAAGTGGAGTAAGACTATTTTGCTCTATTCATTTTTGACTGCTTTGTTAAAAACGTGGCCATCCACACTGGTGATTGTAAGCAGTCAAATAAAGGAAGGGTTGTAAGTCGAAAGTTATTATTTTCTGTAGAGTTTATGGTCTGTGAAACTGAAATGGGAAGCAGAATTTGAGGGGAAAGTAACAGCAATTACTTACGAGGGTTTGTTTGAATTTTAAGCAGCTTAGATTAGATGTTTCATTCTAAATTGGTGGTTACTGATTAAGAGAGAGGTTTAGAGAGGCCATCTCGCTCTGTGGGGTAGTGCATGGACCTTTAACGCCCCCCCGGTATCTGCCTAGGTGAGGTCAGAAGTCAGGATTCGGTCATCTTATCCCACTCCTCGCAGAGAAGGGGAGTGTGTGACTTTGATGGCAAATTGCTGTTCAAGCACTACCCTTGCCATCCTGCCCTGCATTTCTGGGTTACCTTAACTTCTGTGGACCTTCTACCAGTGTCTTCCTCACATACCCGATGCCTCAGAACTTCTCTCCAAAGATGGGAAGTTTCTGAGTTAGTCACTTTGTGTCACACTGCATGCCCCAACCTGGAACTTGCTCAGAGCAATTTCTTGTTCTAATTAAGGCAGAAGTTAACTGACTTTGTCCAGATGATGCAGTAAGCTCAAGACTGAGTCCTGGGGTACCTCACTGCTGCCTTACCCCAGTAACTGCAGCATCTTTGGGGTGCCACATTTTGCGATGCCCTGATGGAGCCAGGGTGTATATTTCTTCGTGTGCTGTTGACTCAGATCCTGTTTGGTACCAAACCCCTGTTTTCCAGTGCAGAGGAGGAGAAGCCGTAGTCTCCTTTCCTCTCTAGCTGGATTTACTGTAGAAAGTGTCAATTTTTCCAACATTTGTGTTAGCACAGAGCGAAGCCCAGAAAATCTCCCTGCATGAACACTAATTATCTAAGTAGACTTTTCCATCTATGTTTGCTTACGCCATAAATTACTGTTGCTTATGAGTGTACACCTGGCAACACCTTCTGCCTTTCATAACGCTGCGCAGTGTTAACGAATTGGCTACAATTCAGTGATTTTCACCTTTCTCAGTGCTTTCTTAAAACCAAAAAGAAGGCAATTAAAAAACAACCCAAACACCAGCCCCAAACTAATCCTGTCTTGGAAAATAATAGTAACTGTTTCGGTACTAACTGGGGCATTATTTAAACACTTCATATCTCATAAAGGGGAAATGGAGATATCACTCTTGAAAATCATGCAGGAAAATGCGTGTCTTACAAGGCAAGGATGGAGGTACCTGATGTCTGGTTTGGGAGGGTGAAACTGATGGGGTAAATCAGCCCTCATGGGGCCTGTGCTGCCACTGCAAGCTTCTGGGTGAGCTCATTTAGACCTGTGCCCATTAAATGCCACAAGTTGAATTTTTGCTTGAGTGTATTAAATGTATGCAATTTCCTAGGTACATATGTACTCTGGGAAGAAACCACAGATGCCTATTTCTAAAGCCAGCTGGATCAGCGAAGTATATGCCTGTAATTCTCAATCATAATTTCTTACCTCTTTAGTGTGAGGGGAAATAATAAAGAGGGGGCACAGCTGTGGATTTCAGACTTGCTTGTTGCTCAGAAATACATCAAAAGTTAATTGATCTGGTAGCATTTACTTGCAGAATCATAGAATCAACTAGGCTGGGAAAGACCTTTAAGATCATCAAATCCAAACTAATCATTGCCTTTTGGCTTACCAAATCTATGTATATTCTAGTTTCTGTTGGTGGTTTAAATAACCATCTTTTTCAGAGGGAAGCTTGTTTTCAGTGAATGCATATTAAAGAATGAGGCTTCCAGAGCTTCTGGAGCCTGTGTCCTCTTCTTGTAGAGGGGCAGGTTGAGGTCGTTGTGGGTTTATCCAAAATTATTATGGAAAAAAGAGAGAATTGTCTCTTTTTGTATTGTATGTCTTTACTGACAAACCTGTCAGGAAGGAATCCTCAGAAAGGACTGGTTTGTTTTCAGCCAGATATCAGAGCAACTCGAGATAGTTTTTGTATGATAGCTTGTCTTGAATCTGGGTGTTGCTACATGTAAAGCATTTCTGCTGGAACTCTCCATAATACTTTGAGCAAATAGAATAGCTGGAACCAAACTTGGCCGTATCTGCCATCACCAGTTGATGTAACACCATCTGTCCTTTTTGGAAGAGGCAATCATCCCTTGAAGACTTTAAGAACAAAGTAAAAATAAGGAAAACATGAAGATTTCCACTAATCCTGCAGCCACCTCTCTTTTGCTGCCTTGAGCTAAGAAATCTTTTCTTTGTATGCTCTTTATCACAACCAGATAGTGGCCTGTAGCACTTTGTCCTTCTGACTGGGGAATATCTTGAGTCAATTTGCACTCAGTCAGGCTAGCAGGAAGGTGTATGTGCTGGCCAAGATAGCTTCCAGAGTGAAATTCCTCCACTGTGACTAATTCTGGGTGGTGAATTTCAAATTTGAACCTTCAATGATTTTTCAAGGTATACACAAAATCCTGGCAAAAAATCATTTATTGAATGTCTAAATCCTCTCTAGTCTTTTTTTTATATCTGCCTCCAAAGTGATGATAGCTTTTGCTTGTGCAATTAAAGGTGTTTTATAATTTCTGTGAGTGAATAATCTACATCCTCTGTGAGAGACCACAGGAGCCTTTACTTTTCTATACACCACCCAGAAAGCAAATGTACTTCTATCAGTTGGTACTGTTTAAGCATTAACAGGTGTGTGTTTTCACATATGCATTTTGATAAGCTTCATCACTACAGTTGTCTTAAACGCATTTAGATTCAGACAGGTAAATGCAGAGAAAAGAAAGAGTTCTGACTCTATAGGAACTGTAAAAGCCTATGGCTTTTGCATGGATGTTCTGCATCTGTTCTCCCTACCTGAGCTGATTTTGTGGGGAATCATATTTTTATTCAATCCTAAAATGGTTTGTGTTGGGAGGGACCTTAAAGCTCATCCAGTTCCAACCCTTGGCCATTGGCAGGGCCCCCTTCCGCTAGAGCAGCTTGCTCCAAGCCCCTGTGTCCAACCTGGCCTTGAACACTGCCAGGGTTGGGGCAGCCACAGCTTCTCTGGGCACCCTGTGCCAGCGCCTCAGCACCCTCACAGGAAATAATTCCCCTGACGTCAAGAGGAGGCAATGACAAATACAAAGGGATACTCTGAAGGCCAGGTAATGGAATAGATGCTCCAAGATTTTGAAAAGATCTCAATATGAGTTAAGGTTTCTGGGAATAAAATAGTAGAAATAATAGCTGACAAGGAGCTGGTCAGGTTGAAGAACTGGAAAGGTTTTTGAATGCGTCTGTGGACACATCCTTTTCTGGACCCCTTAGGCTTGGTGACGATACTCCTGCTTTCAGCAGCTTGTTACTGCCCTCGTGTTTTTTGCCTAGTGGATTAGTGCGTATGAGCTCCCTAAGATGTTCTGTCTGCCAGATAAGCTCAAGTCATCTATTTAAACAGCTTAAATGGACCCAGTTGGTATTATCCATGGAAACTTACTAAGCAATATTTTGAGAGCTGTAGCACTGGTGTCTTCAGTTAGAAGATCCCTAGTGAGCAACCAGGAGGGAGCTAATGGCTTTAGCCTGCATTGCCAAAGAGACTATCTACTTGCAACTTCAGTCATAACAGTGGGGTTGGTTTTGTTTGGATTGGCAGTCCTGGGTTACTGGACTTGGACTTGATGATCTTAATGGTCTTTTCCAAACTGGTTGTTTCTATGATTCTATGATTTTGGTGCTGGTTGTCTGTGGTGGCTCTAGTTTTACTCCCTAAGGACAGGCTTTGTTGGGACTATGGAGCGACAACACATTACTTGAAAAGACCATGTTAACAAAGACTGTATGATTATGGTGTTGGCTGCAGGGATGTGGCACGACTATTGCATGTCTGAGAATGAAAGGTTGCATTTGGAGTCTTCAGTGGGAGAAGATGTCGTCTTCCCCAACAAAGGGGACGTTTTCTGGGCCTTCAGTGCTGCACTTGTAACCAGAAAGCACTAAGCCAACAAGCTGGATCTAGTTGAATCCAGATCCATGCCATAAATCCGGTTGTGTGACAATGTGTCTTATGTGCTTTGGGCCTCTACAGCAGTTGTTTAGCTTAAACTGAAGAGTCTCAAGCTGTTGTTTTACGATAAAGATATTATCTCCTCTTATTGGAGTTACAAGAAGGGAAATTGCACAAATAGTTTTTAATATTGCCATCCAGTGTATCCACTTGTGGGTGTAAGTTAGTTATGTTTTCTTATTGGATGCTAAACAATTTCGTGTGTTTTCCTATCAAATTAATTACTTACAGCTTGTTAGGAATTTTTATGTTGTTTTAACTTCCACGCAGCCATGAATTGTTCTTCCTGTTTTGCGGTCAGATTGGTTAAAAACCCTTGCTCTGATTCTGACAAGTGTGATGTAACTTGTAGTGGCAAAAAGTTCAGGTCACTTTGACCAAATCTCCATCAAAATAGCTTGCAAGGAAGCAAAACAGTAAAAATATGTGGCTGTTGTATTTGTTATTTGCCAGTGGTTTATGACAGTAATTCTTCCTGACCCAAACTTTGACTTTCAAGGTTGCATAGCAGAATAACAACACAGTAACACTGAAACTCGTTCTAGCTTTATAAAATTGCTTTGTAGTTCTTGATAGTATGGAAAGAAAATAAATGAATATAACATAACTGGACAATAATAATATAAGCTAGCTAAAGAGCTAATTAATGGCTGGGGGCACTGTGAAAACCAAGAGCCCCTTACAGAGAGGACTCTTCTTCCAAGATTTGAACTGAAACCATTTTCCCTCCGGCAAGTATGAGGGCTAAGCTCTTTGCACTGGGGATAGGGCCCTGTGCCGCCTTTTTCTGCTGGATAAGGACCTCCGCAATAGTCATTCATGAAGCGGGACTTCAGACCTATGGTTGTAATGATGTTTTAAGAATGTATAGTTACTGGAAGTGTTGCTGGTCCATAAATTCTTTGGTGTATTGCACTGAATTGCTACTTTCCATTTGGCTGATTAAAATGACTGTACCAGACTGGATTTTATTCCATTTGCTAGACTAAAGTACTTTGCAATTTCAAAGTTGTATGTTACAGCTACATAATGTTAAGATTTTTGAGTGCTTTGTAAAAAATGTAATGCTAAAACAAGGGATTAGTGGATAGCCAGCAAAAGGTCATTTTGGGAGCCAATTTATGATGCAGGAAATATATATGTGTACAGGATGACTCTATATCCTTCCAGTATTGGGCTGGATCCTATTTTTTGCAAGACCAATGCCAATGCTCCTGTTGAGTTCAAATGGGAACAGAATCAGCACCTTTAATACATGCTGTCCAAGAAGGATTGTATGCAGTAAATAAATGTATATCCTTATTCTCTGTTTCCTTGAGGATTTTCTTCAGGCATTTTTCTGGAGGCAGCATTTAATTTCTTTTGCTGCCCTGGGGTACCACAAGAGAGGTGTTGCCACTCCTCTGTCTGTGGGAGGGATCCCAAACATTGCCCTTCAGTACTTTGTTTCTCCAAAACCCAGGCTGTATAATTGTGCTACTAGGAAGACAGAGATTTGATGTTAGGGGATAATATCCATCCTGTATTGCTGGTGGGAAGTTAATATTATCAGATGATTGTTTGGAGGCAGATGGGAAATGTCCTGAGGGTATGAATTCACCTTAGAGTGGATTGAGAGGTAAAGCCTGGTAAGATGACTGCTGCTAATTGGTGCCATCCTTTTAAGCCTGGTAGGACTGAGTGTGCACTGAGGTCTGCAGCGCTCAGATCAGGGGCAAGGTAAATTTATAGCAGAGTGTGTGAAAGGTTTCACTGCTGCAGCCGTGCTGTACCAAACCAGGCATAGCTAAAGTATTTCACTGTCCAGAACAGTCAAATAAGCACAGAATAGGTTCTTAATCATGGATTACAGAAGGTTAACTATTCAGGAAACAGCTCTTTCGGAGGGGGAGAGGGTGAAACTATGCAGTGAAGTTACCAGCCTCTCTGGTTACAACCCACCAGGTCCGCAACCAGCACTGGAGTCTCATCATGGAGAGCGTGGTCCCATCTGACAAGGGAAATTATACGTGCATAGTGGAAAACCAGTACGGATCCATCAACCACACTTACCATCTTGACGTTGTTGGTAAGTAAAGCTCTGCCGCATGTGACACTGTGATTTTACTTAATGAGTTGCTCTATTAAAACATTTAGAACTAAGCTGATATGTTTTGCATTCATTTTGGAGATGTTTTTGCAGTAGTCTGAAGATAAGATTTCACTACATAACCAATTGCTGCATAAGTATATGTTCATCTGTCTCGTGCCTGTAGGACTATTCTACTCGTACCTTGCAAAAGTGTAATGTCCATAAGTACAAGCGAGTTCTTTTTTCTGCCATCCACCTACAAGCTTACCATGACAACCAAATAACAAATACTGATGCAATTTTAATCATTAGTATTACAATTGGGTTACTCCTTGTACAACTGTCCTAACACAGATTTTAGTAACTGCAGTTATGAAAACTGTCGAGGGATCCTTTGGATTGCTGTTGTTAGAGCTGAAACGATTTTTCTTACAATAAGAAGATAGATATTGACTTTGGTGAAGCTAATGCTGATCTGGAGCTTCAGGAAAGGTGCTTTGCACTCACAGCAGTATAACAGAGATCTGACCATAGCCTGTTGTGTGGGCTCTGAACAGTTCCTGAAACACAGATGACAAAAATAATGAAGTGTTTTACCTGAGGACAAATCATAAACAACTGTGGGAATTCTTAGTAGTAGCAAAGCTGTGATTCAGCAGGACTATTAAGCACATGCTTAATAATGTTAACTCAATAATACCAAAATCCTGATGGACTTTAATAAGGCTTACACATATTTATTTAAGTGCTTAGTTACATTAGGGCTTGAACTCTTAGGATCCAGTTCTATTCTATTCACCCCTGCTCTTGCTGATTAGTCTGGATGGGTGTGAGCACTTTTATTGACTCTGAAGGCACCTCTGTCCAAAAGTAATGAGTTTGGCTGTTACTGTACAACCTTCTGGTAGTACTTTTAAAGGTGGAGTCTTATTTTGTCTGAGACCACTGAAATCTGCAGGAACCCCCAAATCCAAAATAAAGCAGGTGCCAGCTTTTCAGGCAGCAAGGAAGGAAAAAATTCCCCATGGAATTACCAATGAGAATTCTCCATGGAATTACCATGAGAGCTCATCTGCTCCTCTTCATGGGGCAGAGGAGGAAAAAGATAACTTTGTGATGCCATCAGACTGAAGCTCTACCACCAGCCTTCAAACATTTGAGCCCTCAAAGCCAGCCTGTGAACCACCCACTTGGTTTTAAGTAGTCAATGCTGAAAGCAGTGAGGACTTTTATAGCCTGAGCAACATTTTGTCATCCATAGTGAGCTATGGGTATTGTTGAGGCGAACCAAGCAAAGCCATTTTGTTTGAACACTTGTTTAAACAAAGTTTATGGAGGGTGCAGCAGCAACGGCTGTCAGAGGTGGTAGTAAATTGTGTTCTGCTGCCTCGGTCCTCTGCTGACCACCTTGCTGGAGGCAATGAGCTGCTCACATGAGGTTGCTTTAAGCTTGACTAGAAGCTGGCCCAGGAAATGTATAAGATGATGATGAGTTGTGGCATTTTTGAGTTGTTTTGGGTTTGATTTTTCTTAATCCTTTAGGAAATGTAGATTAACTCAAGTTGCTTAAAACTCTTTAAGAGGTTAAATAGAAGGAAAAAGGCATTCTTGCAATATTGGGAGTTTTCGTTGCTGAAATGAAACTGGTTAAAAATTCCCCTCCCCTTCTTTTTCCCCTGCTCCTTTTCCTTGTTACTGCCCCAGCCCAAATCTGGCATGTTTCACACTCACCATAAATCTCTTCACCCATTTTTTTCAGCAAATGTGTTCCTGGATGATGTGGTCACTTGAGCAAATATTTGTCAGAAGCCCTCTCACCTCCTCTCCCCCTTTGAGCCTTTTGAATGTCTTACATTGAGGAATATTATGCAGAAGTTTATTTTTCCTGGCAGTAAATTATAGGGACCTGCATGAATGAATGGAATGGTAATAAGGATTATGTCATTTATTTAAATGTCTATTCCTTTCCTATAGAGAGGCAGAAAGGTAAATACTGAGGTTTTTCAAAACTGACTAGTGATTTGAGGTGCTGGGTCCCAGGCTGATGGCACCCAAAGGAGCCTTGATTTCCTCTGGGGGAATGATCAGCATTTTCTCATGCTGATGCCCTGTGAGATATGAAATCAGAAATCCAAAAGTGACTTTTTGCAAGTCATGACCTGCATTTTGCAGTTCTGTGTAATCATTTTGCTTGCTTTTTGCATTTGATTTCATGAGTTCAAGAGTGTAAACTAAAATACCTGTGCTCAATTCACTGTGAGTTTCTTGAGAGGTACTGCACTGGGACTTTAACCTGAAAGGGGGATTGATGCTAAAGAGCTCAGCCATTGCTGTGTGGCTGAAAGCTTGTGATAATCATGGAGGTTGGGCATAAAACTGCTGAAGCAGTAAATTAAGGCTGGCCAGAAGGACAAACTCTGACAGTTTTCCTAGTTAAGACAGTTCTGCAGAAATTTATTTTGTCTCTTTTTCTGTTTTCATATAAATTTTCAGTTCCCACAGGGTTGTGGAGAGTTATGGATGTTTGTTTAGAGGCAATTGCGTATGTAGACTGCATCTTACAAAGTTCAGGTCGTAATTTTCAGGCAAGTTCTGTGTGGAAAACTGTCAGTTGAAAGCCTCTGAAATTGCTTTTCCTATATGGTTTAACTGGTTCCAGAGTTGATTAAGTGTAAGTAATAGCAAATGGTATTAAATATGGCAACGTATTACACTAACATGAGCATCTGACTATATGCTGTAATGTAGAGAACCCTCTGATTATGTCACAGATTTGGGAGGTATCCCAGCAAAAATCGTGCCAAATAATGACACAATGCTGGTTAGGAATAGGCCAATAACTTTCCAAACCTTGAACTCTTCTGACAATTAAAAACCTGGAGCCAGCAGGGCTGAGTAGTTTTCAGTCAGAATGTAGGTGTGAAGTGTTCTCGTTTTTACCTTGTAATTACTTGCAAGAACCCTCTTAAAATAGTCAGCTCGGCTCAGATGGTCTCATTCAAATTCACAAACCTGGCAACACCACTGAGCTGAAATTTTTACAATGGAAGTAGAAAATACTGAAGAAAAAAGCAGCAAGTTGTTGGCAGCCTCTCTGTATTGCACAGGATACTCGTGCACATTGACGGTGTTAGCAGGGAATTGTCCATTCCAGTCGGCCAGGGTATTCTGTGTTGGACAAAGTTATTCTTTACATGTTTGGGATACCCCAGTCCACTGCCTTTTTGTCTCCCCTCCTCCATTTCTAAACAGGGACTTAAGCAGGCTGACTTCAGGACTTTGCCCAGGGATACAAACATGTTAGATGCAGTAGTGGCAAATGGCAATGATGCAAAGCTACTTTAGGATCCTGTAGAAAGGAGGTGAATTGATTTTGGCTTCTTATCGGAGTACTACCCAAAGGCTTCAGTTAATATCAAATACTTATTGTCCAAGGCAACGTGACAATGCGCAGTAATTGCTTACAACTGAAATGTGAAGAGGCTGGGAGAAGGAAACGTCACTGTCCATTTTATAGATGAAAACCTGAGCTGTGGAGCTATAAAATTTCTTGCCCTGGGTCACACAGGAAGCTGGTGGCAGAGCCAAAAAGTAAAGCTGGTACTTGAATCCTAATCCAGGACCTTAATTAAAAGAATGTTCTTTCTCATGTACAGTTTAGCCCATCAGCTCAAGTGCCTTTGTATTCTTTTGTATTTAACAGTAGGTAGAAACTCGCTTTTTTATAGGAAGCTTACTAATCAACTAACTCCTTTCTCATTAAACATATATAAAGTCATGCAGTCTTAAGGGAGAATGAATGAAAACGATGTGGTTTTCACTTAGGAGTTGTATTGTAGTGAATCCCGGTTGTAGGAAGCAACGTGGGAATGCAGCCATTGAGACTTGTATATAATTAGATCACTCTTGGATTGCAATTATCGCTAGAGTACAATTTCAGCAGCGGCAGTTCTGTTTAAGCATGGAAGTAACTAATTGAATTTATATTTTAACAGCAAAAGAAAAAGATTAGCCTTTGAACAGCTCTAGTGCCAGGTAGCCATTTCTGTCCTATTTAATGTCATCAGCCAGGGAAACAAAAAATGGTTTGGTTTCAGATGAAGTTTGGCACTACCCCATTTACTGGGTTTTATAAGCAACTGCTATAGCAGAACACCTCTTCCAAGAATGTATAAGAAGACTCTGCTGTTTACTGTAAAAATGAACATAACATGTCACAAACATATAGTTTTAAAAAGGTCTGTTTGCAGCCAGTTTAGCTGTACTTTGGCCAGTTTCTAATTTGCCTAATAGTGCTGCCTATGGCTCTCGTTACTGAAGAGTGAGCTCCAGAGGTGGCCACGCAGTTGTCCCTTACCAGTAATTCATATTTTCGTATGAAAACAGTGTGAGAACAACTCATCCAGGGAGCATTTTAAATGACTCTCAGTTTAAAGCCTGTACCCCAGAAATCTCATGTATGAGTGGTTTTACTGACGGGTGTGCAGGCAAACGCTTTTATTCTGAACTCCTGGAGGTTTTAGAGGGCTGAGGGGTGAATTTTACTCCGGCTTTTTACAGCGTGTTGTTAAAAAAGATCTGACTAAAATGAAATCAACTTTTTTGCTATTGGCGGTTCACTGTTTATATTTCCCTTCGTTTAGGCAGAAGAAAGAGCTTTGCCTTTGTTTCTAGTCAGTTTTATTTTTGGATTCTCATGTGCTCTCAGTCTCTAGCTGCGAACATGGCACGGACACATATTTTTCTGTTAAAGGCATGTTTCCATTTTGTCATTCCCGGATTCATAAAAACATATGCATTGTTATTTGCTTTGTGCTGAGGCTTGTTTTGTCAAAAGTAGCTCAGAAGTAGCTTGACTGAACTACAGTATGTCCCTTGGTTTCCAAAGAATTATATTTAGGATTCAGGTTACTACAAAAAAGGAACTGACATCAACTAAATACATGCCTTGGACGTTGCGTCACTGATGTCTGGCAGGAGTTAAGTGTAGGTATTACAACCAAGCCTAAACTTGTATTTCTGGCAGATGTGCTTGTAGTTGTTGACTACCTCTTTACCTGGACAAGCTTTGGCTTGATGTCTTCACCCAGATGCTTGCGGCAAGGGACGTGATGCGACAGGGGCTGAAAGCATGAAGGGATCTGTACTGATGCTTGCCCTCAGGGATTTGGTTAGGCCAAGAGGGGAGAAGACTTTGTTTAATGTACTGATAAGCCCAAGCGTGGACTTTACACCTGGCGCTGGGCTTTTGGCAGGGTGCGTGCCCCTGAGAAGAAATTACACAGATTGTTTAGTGCTGGAGGCTGTGCGGTTTGCTCCTGAAAACAAAGACCACAGTGTGATGGTTCAGCTAAGGGAAAAGGCAAGCGTACGTTTCCCCCCTCCCCTTTCTTTATAAGGTAAAAGTATTCCAACCCCCTGGTTTTACAGTGTTAAAGCTTCCGATTTCATTGGAGTAGTCTGGCTAAATTATGTTTTATGGACAAATACTGGTGTCATTACTTCATCTGCTGAGCGAACAGTGAGTTTGTCATGTTTGGAATGCTTCCTGCAGAGTCTGCTGGGGGAGGACTAGTCTCTCTGTCCCACTTTCTGTCTTATTGCAGCCCCAAGGCAGGTATTTCTCTTTCTTTTGATGAATGATGAACAGGATATTGTTTCAGCTCTGTTATTATCATTTTTAATCATGCCTTCTAATTCGCACAGTATCCTACTTATGGAAATGCAAGTAGGAATTTGCAGGAGTTGTCTGAAGATGCTAACAAGACTGTTGTCTTGTCAAATGTGCAATTGGCATGTGTCGAAAGCCATGTCTGTGCCTAATGAGAAGGGCTTTTTAACCTGATCCAGGCTTTTCTACCAATCTTCTTGCTGAAAGAAATGAGTGTAATTGACAGTAAATTGGTAAAGTTACCTCCTCTTAAAAAGTGCGTATCACAGCTGTAGAAAAGTCATAAATGAACTGTGATACGGACTGGATGAATGGACCGTATTAAAGGCAAACACAAGGCTATTAATCATGTCTACCTTATTAATGAGGAGTTTGCACCCTCATTTCTTCATGTTGTCTCTGAGGGTGGGAGGAAATGCATTGGTGGGACAGCCCCATGGCTGCAGTGGGATAGCTAGCCCGCAGTGGGTGAAATGAATCCCAACAGACCACCACACTGGTGGTTTTGGGATTAAAAACAACATAGCAGATGTGGAAGTAGATGGAGGTGACACTCAGCAGTAGGCATCAGGGCTTGTGAATGGCTGAGACTGGCAAGAGACAGGACTGGGAATATACAGGGCTGAAAGGCTGTAGGGAGTCTTTGCAGGCATTTTCAGTGTAGCAGAGGAAGAACCCTTGAGGGATGGTGTCAAGGTGAGATAGGTAAGAGGATGAGAGATCAGAGGGGAGGGCCATAAGGATTATTAAAAAGGTGGAGCACCTCTCCTATGAAGATAGACTGAGAGAGCTGGGCTTATTCAGCCTGGAGAAGGCGCAGGGAAGACCTTAAAGCAGCTACCAGTGCCTAAAGGGATTATACAAGATAGCTTGTTAAGCACTTTTGAATGTTCAACTGCTCTGTAAATAGAAAATATTATTTTTTTATGTTTCTCTTTAGAAGGTTGCGTGAACATGTATTCTGGATTCGCAAGCGCATATACTTGCATCGGTTAGTGTTTATATCTATCTGCAGCATTGTTTCTGCTGTTAGACTGGATTATAAGCATTGCTGAGCACCATGATGTCATTGTAGCAGTTGGTTTCAAAGGTATTTTTCCTCCAATATCTGTTCTAATGCACTGTCTAGAGTGTGAAACCCACCTATGTCTGCGTTTGAATGAATATTATAACAAATGACATTTCCTTCCTTCTCCCCCTACTTCAGTGGAATTTTCTCAGAAAGCAGGTCTGGCACCCACTGCTCAGCCACAGGCTGGTGATGGTGCTTCTGGCTCTTGGCTTCATATAGGCTGGTCATGCAGATTGTATGCTGAAAGGCAAGAAAATGTGGGTGCAGAAGAGCTGTGGTTTAATCCCAGCCAACAGCTAAGAACCGCACAGCTGCTCACTCACTGCCCTGGTGGGATGGAGGAGAGAATTGGAAGGGTAAAAGTGAGAAACATCGTGGGTGAGATAAAGACAGTTTAATAGTTGACATAAAATAATAATAATAATTAATTAGAATAATAATAAAAATTTTAATGAAAAGGGAAACAACAAAAAGAGAAACCCCGAGAGAAATGAAGTGTTGCAAATGAAAACAATTGCTCACCGCTGGCTGACCAATGCCCAGCCAGTTCCTGAGCCAGTTCCTGGTTTATATATTGAGCATGATGCCATATCATACGGAATATCCCTTTGGTCAGCTATGTCTCCTCCCAGCTTCTTGTGCACCCCTGGTCTAGTCACTGGTGGGGTGGTGTGAGAAGATGAAACAAGTCCTTGACTTAATGTAAGCACTGCTTAATAACAGCTAAGACATCAGTGTGTTATCATTATTCTCATCCTAAATCCAAAACATGACACTGTACCAGCTGCTAGGGAGCAAATTAATTCCATCCGAGCCAAAACCAGGATAAGAAGGGAGGTCAAGAATTGTAGGTACTACAAGTACTGTACCTAGTAACAGAGAACAACTTTCTTGGTTTGGAGCACAAAACTTGTGTCCAAGCATGCCCAGCCTAAGTACTTGCTATGGAACCTTATTGCATCTGGCAAACTTTACCTGGGTTTACTTGATTTACTAGAAATATAATGACAAATGTGTATAATCAGGGTCTTCTCAAGAGCAGTCTTCAGCATCTGGTCCAGTGTTTAGAGCAGGTTATGGATTCTGTGTTGTAGAAGTGAGGGACATTTCCTCCCTCCTGATACGGGACCACATGATAGCAAACTTCATCACTAAAGAAGGTAAAGGCTGAGTGTCTTGAGGCTGTCAGGATGGTCCAGTGCAGAGCATTGAAACTCTGAGTGCTGGAGCTTCTCCTGTTCTGAGAGCCTGCACACCAGGTATGTGGACAGTCAGCCACTATGTCTATGTCTAGCAGGGAAAGGAGGGAGAATACTGCAGTGCTTCCCATAATTTCACACCTGTGTTGTTCAATAGAACATACGTGTAAGAAAAGGGGGAGAAATGTGGAAATATCAGAGCTTTTAAAGGTTTACACAGTCCTTTCCATCTCACTTTAAAGGCAGAGCTGTTTTCAGGAAAGGAAATATGGAGGATGCAAAATATGCAGTCAGGTCACTATAACAACAGCAGTAATAACTCCCGCTGTGTGCTTTGTGGCATCACTGGGTGCACTGGTTAGTTAAACCCACTGCAGCTGGGAGAGAGCATCATCACTATGGGAGAGATGCTATTTGCCAGGCATACAGTAAATGTTCGGCAGAGCCTACTGGAGAGCCCAGTCGAATGGTGCTGGACCCCAGCGTTATCTGTGGTTATCCTAAAGCAGCTGAGTGCTGGGAGCTGTGCACAGTACAAAGGAAGATATCTCTGTAAAAATGAATGCAGTGTCTGGAAACAGCCAGAACAACACAATTTGACCACTTGTCTGTGAGAAGTCACAAGCTGGTTTTCCTATTCTCTTATAGCCTTTTTGGTTTAGAGTGCACTGAAAAGAATTTCAATGGTAATTTCAGCTCCTCATTGTTCTATTTCCCATGGTTTTTTCACACTAAAGTGAGGCCTCTCCTGCCTTTGTTCAGATATGCGAAGCCTTTGCTTAACCATGCACTGTGTGAGGGATACAGCAAGTGAACTCTGAGGTTAGTGTTGGAGCAATGTCTCTTGCTGCTGTGGCACTTTTTGCTCCATGGGGCTGGTGAATCCCGCACTGTGTCCCCTTGACAATAGGGCTTTGCTCTAAAGACAAACTGGTCTTAAAACCCTGTTGATAATTTCATGTTGTAAAACAAGAGTGTTCACAGTGCTTGCCTTAGCCCTGGGCTTGCTGGATGTACGTGTGATTTGAAAGGACAGCTTTTAACTAGTTCTGAGTGTGATTTTTTTCTCCCCTACTGTTTTCACTGACATCAGTGGACCTTGTATCAAGCCAAATAAGTCAGTCTGGCTTGCTTTCTTTTCCCTGGCTTGCTGCCATATGAGAAAGAGGTGTGCACAGATGAACTTATGCTTAAAAGTGTTAATCAAAGATGGATTTTGGTTAAAATGCACATAGGATACCAAGCTGAAGCCATGCCGTAGAGCTATCCAAAGAGACAGATGGGATAACATCAGTGGGAGCTTTGCCTGCTGGAGCAGCAGCGCTGTTACTTCAAATTGGAGGTGAAGGTGGTGAAACCAAGGACAAAGAGTTAAAGAAACTAATCAGGTGCATTCTAAAGGTTTTAAAAGGCACTGCCTTTTCCCTAGGTGACCTTGGTAAGTAGGAGAGCTTGAGTGGGACAAGGAAGTTGGATGGGGTGGCAAAGGCTTTGCTCTGGGTAGCAAATGGGTCTGCTCCTGGTGTCTGTGACAGTCTTTATTCTTTAGAACTAAAATGCTTTAATAATCTTCAAATGTTTAATTGTATGAGAAAGTATTCACTGACAGCGGGGAATATATGGAGTGTGGTTCCCTACTGTCTCACTTTGTGCTGACTGTTCATAGTGGTCCACAGACCAAAGCAGGGATGGAGGTTTGGGCCCAACAGTTATGAATGGTGAAGTGTCTGACACTGCAGTAGAAAGAAATACCTCCAGTTTACATAAAAGGCTTCTAAATTTGAGGACAAAGGGAGCTCAGAAAGTGGTTATAGAGGTTAGCCCCTCACTCCCATCTACATGAGCAGATCCCTGTGCTACTCCAGGCCTCACCGTGTTCACTCATAAGGGCCAGTGGTACCCCTTTGGGCTCTTGGCCGCTGGGAAGACTTCTTCAAGTAGTATTGGGCCGACAGGAAATGCTGTACATGGAGACTCCTGCTGTACAGGAACATTGAATAGATGAACATTTGTTGGCTAATGCCTCCTGATGCCAAAATTTGTAAGGCATGCTTTCATCAGCATTGGTCATACTGGTCTGATCCATGAGCAATTCACTAGTCTGCCTGAAAGGCTCCTGTTCTTCATCAAGTACTTTTGCTAGGGATGGACACTGGCACGCTTTATCTCTTAGTGTTTAATGACAATGATCTGTTATTCCTTGTAGCCTTAAAACACCTGATCTTGCAGAGTTCGGGAAGAGAGCATTGTCTCTAACTTGCTGTGGATGCTGCCTTAGCGTGTATGAATTACCTAGGAAGAGGTGATTTGAGGGGTGTGTATGTATGTGCATAGAAATGGAACATGGCAGTTCAGCAGCACTCCTGAATTGGCCACAAACAACACGCAGTGCTTCATATTATGCAGAGAGGAAACCAAACTGACGTGCAGCTGGTAGAAGCTGCTCAGCCCCTGGCTCATGTATATGAACTGTATGGTGTTAATTAGTAGAGACGTTTGCCTACACCTGCTCCATTGTTCCTGATCGTTTGAAAGCAAGCACTCAACCTTGCTCCTCCATGCCATGGAACAATCAGTGGAGTTAGCAATGTTTTCCTTCCAGCACTTCATAGAACACAGGCCCTCTAAGCAATTGGTTATTGCTGGAGAAAGGAGGCGAAGGTTTGGTTTGGCCCTTGAGTAGAAAGCTACCTTGAAGGAGGATATTCCTGTGGGGACTCCGACATCTTCGGTTAGACCCCTCCTGTGCCATTCCACCTAGAGGTATGGAGAGCAAGTGTGGTTTCAAATCAGGTCCTTTGTATGAACTTGGATAATGCTGGATTTATAAAGAAATCGAGTTGCAATTCCTCATGTGTGTTGGTTGCTCCTGAAACTCTCCTCACAAGAGCTCTATAATTAATCCAGCCTCGGAGTGCTTGTGAACTGAGGCCAGATTTGCAGTTCCTGTAGATGGGATGCTTCATGAAGGACAGCAATCCTTGCAAACTAGTTCCTTTGCTGCCAGCTAGGGCAGGGTAGAAACTTGATAGAATTCCACTCACTGAATGGTGAGATATTGCTAAATATTTAATTTATCCTTTAATGGTTGATATTTAGCCCCAGTAGGTAGTGATATAACAGGGACTGATATCCTGTGATTGGCTCAGTGGCTTTAGTAAATGCCCTCACCCAGGAGTAGGTATCCACACCACCAAAACCCGTCATGAGAGCCAGCAATAATAGTACGAATATGTACAGTCTCAATAGAGATGCCAAAATCTGAATATAGAGACAGTGGTTTGCACAGGTAGAGTTGCTCTCAAACTGTGGCAAAAATGGTCATTAGTGCCACTTCTGAGAAGAAATGGTATTTTGGCTTTGAGGTGGCGCTGGCCTATTGGAAGCTGGAGCTGTACTTGAGTGGTTTCACCCTCCTGTCAACTCCAAGCAGTGGTTAAGCCATCTGAGAAGTTACCATATAACTGCATTTTCTACTGGAGCAGTTTGGGTAATCCCTTGGGTATCGTTTGGAAGAAGGCATGAGGAGGGTGTTCTGGGTGTCCTGGAGATGGGTGATGCTCACAAGGCTCATCTGTGGGTCATTTGGTGGTACAAGGGATATCAGGCAGATATGTCTCTAAAGTATCTGCCAAGGGCATCCCCTGATGTGAGGCATTGTTGGACAGGAGAGGATACACACAGTTCATTCAGAGACAGAGCCATGTGGCAACATGTTCCTCCATCATCAGGGCTGCTCCCAAACCTCAGTGACCTTCTGGGACCCCCCTATGTTAAGTATATGACTCAGTGGAACTAGTGGGAGAGTGTGGGTGAAGGCAAAACAAAGGAGAAATATTTCAGTCCAAGTATATGACGAAAAGTCTATGATTTGATTTTTATAAATATGAATATATGTACATATATTTTTTTTTAAGCCTGAAGAGTCAATCTTGCAAGCTTGAGAGGCTAAGCCAAAGCCAAGGCAAGAGGCTGTGATTACAGTCTGGCCTAAATCACTCTAGGATGCTTTTGAGACCCATAATTTACTGGATAATTAGCATTTTCCAAAGCAACAGATGTTGCACGCTCGGAAGGAAGGTGGTTGGGAATGGGCAGTGTTTTCATTGTATGAGGTCCAGGCTGCTGCTTGAAGACTTCTTGAACAAAATAAGCAAGTAGAGCTGAGCGTGCTGTGCTGGCCAGGGCAAACGAAGACGAGGGCATGGCAGGTCTGTGTTTTCATTTAAGCTGAGAGACAGCTGGGGCTGCTTCATTCTTCATTCGTTGATGTCTGGTTACACAGAACCTCTGCCAGGGGCTATCGATCCAGAAGTGTTGCTGGTGCGCTGAGAGGCATCGTTTGAGGGAACCCCTCTGTAGCTTCACAGTGGCAGCCGTCAAGAAGACTCCGTAGGAGTCAGTAACATTTCAAAACTGGTATTAAAGACTCTGATAAATGTGTCTAATTATAAACTGTGGAAAAGAATTAGGTAACTTTTTTCTCCTCCCTTTTGCTTCCCCTCCCTCACATTACTGAGGATCTCTCCATTGTCCCCAGAGCTCATGTTTGGCCTTGCATTTGCTATTCAGCTTTTATTTTCCTAGCCCACACTCGAATCCCACAGTTACAAGGAGAGGAAATAAACACAATCAAAAGGGGGAGAAATAAGAGTAGTTTTCATTTATTTATTTTCTTAATGAATCAGATGCCTTATGCAAAGCCCATTGAATTCCATGTGAGTTTTCCCCCTGACTTCAATGGGCTTTGGTTCTGGCTTTTAGCTCCCATGAAAGGTCCTGAACTGTCTGTGCTGGGGTGACAAGGAGCCCCGGATAGACAATTGCTGGAGCTCTTCTCAGCCCCTGGCATAGCCAGGTTGCTAAGGAGACTTGGCTTCAGGATGGGCCCCATAGCTCACCCCTTCCGGGGTTATTGTCTTTTCTCCCTGCCAAGGCACTCCAGTAGCAGCAGAGACACTCTTTCAGTCTCAATATGCTCTACTTGGGCCTTTGGCAGTAGCAGATCCTGCCCTCCATCTTTCCTTTGCCAGCATGCTTGGCGAGCAGCCTCTCTTCCTGCAGTTGTTCCATCCCTGCACCCCCTGCACTGGAACTGGAGTGGAGGGATAATATCCTCTGGTTCTGTTGGCTGTGGAAGTTGGGGTTTTGGCTCCTACCACCCACCTCTTTACCCCAGTGTCTTCACCTCGTACATTTGCATCATGACTGTTTGGTCTCCTGTCTGGTTTCCTGCTATGTCGGCTGCAGCTATCAGCAAGATTTGGAGACAGATAGGTAAAGCCAAGGATGGGAGAGAGATGAGGCCCTTTTGTAGGAACGCCTGTTCAGGGACTTAAACTTCTTAAAGAGCGAATTCTCAGGACTCCTTGGGAAGTGTGCAGTCTCTGGTTGTCATTTCCAGGGTGGTTCTTCCAGTCATTTCTCCTTCCATCACCTGTGGCAGGATGAGCTTGCTGTGTGAGGAAAGGCTGAGAGAGCTGGGTTTGTCCAGCTTTGAGAAAAGGCGGCTCAGGAGAGACCTTGTCACCATATTCCAGTATTTAAAGTGGCTGCAGAAAGGATGGAGACTCCCTTTTTACAAGAAGTCATATGGAAAAGATGAGGGGTGACGGGCACAAGTTACTCCTGGGAGATTCCAACTGGACACAAGAGGAGAATTTTTCACAAGAACAACCAGCCATTGGAATAATCTCCCCAGGAAAGTGGTGGATTTCCCAGCACTGGGCACTGAAGATTCAGCTGGATAGGGTGCTGGGACATCCAGTCTAGATCATGCTTTCCCTAGACAGGATCATCCCTGAGGTCCTTTCCAAGCTGGTATTCAATGCTTCCATGATTGGCCTCTCAGCTACCTCCAGGTGTCCTGCAGGGCTGAGTGCTGCTTGAGCAGTTTGTTCAATGTGCCAGTTTTGCAGAAACTTGGAATTTTCCAGCTTTCCTGGATTCTTTGCAATTTTCTCTCTTGGAGGAAGGTATTCTGAAGATTTAATGTTAACAGGCTAAACGACGGTTTCTTTCAAGCCATTGGGCAGCTATCTTGGTCAGTCTTCTTTCCAGATAGCAAGTCTGTTTGTCTATAGATAAGCAAGGAGAATTGTTCACCCTGAACGCTTCTAAAGTGGTGTAAAAGTTAGGTGCTTGTGGCCTTGAGTATGATATTCCTCACGTGAGCAATCATTTTCACTCTGCCTTTTGTAGATAGCTGACTCCTCAAATGGGGATGATGTTGGTTTTGTATCTAAACTGCAAGTTGGAGAAAGCAAGCTGGTGTCTTATCTCTTAAGGTGGGATCCAGCATTAAGCATGCTTTCTCTCTAAAAAGCATTGTAAGGTTAGACTTTGGGAAGAACTAGAATACAAATGAAATGTAACATATGGAGATTTATATGGAATTATCAGTTTGGCTCAATTTCAGATCAATACACAGAAAATACTGTTCAATTTTAAACATTTTTAAACACCCATTACATTTGCTTTTAAACATCTATAGCATTTCAGTTGAACCAGGAAGGTCTGCTTGAGAAAGCAGGGCATATCTATGAAAAACCTTGTAGAACTGTATGTAGTTCACTAGGTAACTAATATTTATATTACATTTATGGTTTAGTGTGCTTAAAGACAGCTCATCTGTGGGGTGATTTTCCACATGCGTATGCTGTTGACCTGGTTTTGAAATGTGTTAGCAGTGAGAGTGGACAGGTAGCAAAGGTTTATTTCTTGAGGTTCTGATTCAATGAGCAAGAGGAATATTGAAATCAGTAAGGCTACAGAGGCATGAGATGGGTTGCTAACTTGTTTTATATGAAAACAGTATTTGTCTGAGTTAAATATCTAGAGGTGTCTTGTTTAGCAGTGATCCTGGTTATAAATATTAGGTTTTTTAGGGCTACTGATAAAATAGCTTCACCAACCTTTTAGACTCCTTTGCTAGTCTTTAGTAGAACAGAACACACTGTTTCCATCTAATATTTGTGTAGCCGGTTGTTTGAGTGATGATATCTGCTTACACATGTACAGCTTGTATTTTAAATGCTAAATAGTGATGTGAGATTTATGAATATGGTTTTGACAGTACCTGTGCTTAAACACAGTCCTTAGATGTGTGTGGTTTGCAGAGAAATAGGAAAGAGGGTAATATCCTGAAATGACTATTTCTAAGAAATAATACTGTATAGAATTATTCTTGGTCATTTGTAATTAGTGGAGTTTCTCCATATTTAGTTATTTTCCTCAATCCTTAGTGTTTCTTGTGGTCTTTCTCATGAAACCCTGCTGAATTTGCATCGTGATGGTTATGTTGTGCTGTTTGCCTGAGTGAGCATAGGAATATCCCCTTCTGCTGAGATGGGGGAGTTGACAAAAACCAATCATTGCTCCATATGTTGGAGGGCAACCAGAGTTTCTTTTTAACACGCTTACCCTTAGAGAAGAAATTTCACAACTGGCTACACATACACACCTATACATATACTCACCTATACATATACATACACTTCATTTAGGGGTTTTAGAGGAATTTGGGACCTACAATGTAAGAACTCTGCTTTTACTTCTTTGCTTTGCGCCCTCTTTTCTGGTAGAGGAAACATTTGACAGTCATCAATAAAAGATTAAATCATTGATGGCTATCGGGATAAACTAAACACATTTCGTGTGTTGATGCTGGCATAGTAGGAACTTTTCCAAGATGTTTCAGGCCTCATTCTCTGGTTTGTTTAAGGGCAGAGAATAAGGTCACAAAGGAAATCAAACCCTTATGTGGAGAAATGAAACATGAGGCCTACTGACTTCTAAAAAACATTTCAAATAACATTCTCTAAGGTTTCATTTTATACTGAAGGCAGCTGTAATAAGTTTTGGAAGATGGTGTAAGGTTTCTATTAAAGAGAGATTTTTTGCTTGCTGTTTTTGTACTCAAATGAAGGAGTGAGAGAGATGATATTAAAGCTTATTTAGTTTAAGGTGAGAAACTATAAGTTCTCTCCAGAACTGTAAAATAGTAATTTATATGTTCTACTGTAATTTACAAATTAAAAAAATAGATCTTTCTTCCTCGGTCTTTGCAAATGACACACACAGCCTTGGAATAATTTAATAACTGCAGCAACAAATGCACTTTTGCCACAAGTAAAATAAGATTGCTGCTTTGTAGCACGCTGCCAGCGTAGTCTTAGTGAGTAAATTCCCAGTAGATGTTTGCTGCATGCCAAATATATTGGACTGTATAAAAGATCCCATTGTTCCATGGGCATCATTATTTGCTATTGTACTTGCAATGTTTGCTTGTGAAACAGTTTATTGGAAACTAGTATGTTTAAAAAGGAACGCTTGGTTTGAAATTCAGTTGATTTGGCTCGTAACGTTCAAAGCTTTTACTGCACACAGCCTCTAAAAATAAATACTGAGGTCCACTGCTCTTTACTTATCTTTGAAAGAATTCCTGGGGCAAGGGGAAAGGACAGCTCAGGATGGGCAGTGGGTGTTTCACTTCTAATTCATAGGTTGAAAGTGTAAGTAGGTCTATATGAACTTTACGTCCTTGTAAAATGAAATGGACAGCGCTGGGCTTGCAGGAAGAATCCTGGAATGATCTGGGTTGGAAGGGAACTTAAAGCTCGCCTAGTTCCATTGTGAAGATCTCCCACATTAGCACACCAAATGACCAACTACAAATCAAAGAGAAAACTGCAGTAGTAGATCTGCCTTACTGCTGGAAACAGAGATGTGTTTGTGGCAGATGCAATGGCTGCTGGTCCCTCTTAGGAGATGCTGAAATCAGCATCTGCCCAAATCCAGCCACAGAGTTGGAAGGAAGGAACCTTAAACCTCCCCTAGTTCCAACCCCCTGCCATGGGCAGGGACACCTTCCACTAGAGCAGCTTGCTCCAAGCCCCTGTGTCCAACCTGGCC
>WYDI02031306.1:0-45993 GCA_009867235.2 Psittacus erithacus | reverse complement strand
TGTAGTGATAGGACAAGGGGTAATGGGTTCAAACTTAAACAGGGGAAGTTTAGATTGGATATAAGGAAGAAATTCTTAACTGTGAGGGTGGTGAGGCACTGGAATGGGTTGCTCAGGGAAGCTGTGAATGCTCCATCCCTGGCAGTGTCCAAGGCCAGGTTGGACAGAGTCTTGGGTGACATGGTTTAGTGTGCGGTGTCCCTGCCCATGGCAGGGGGGTTGGAACTTGATGATATTAAGGTCCTTTCCCACCCTAACTATTCTATGATTCTGTGACTCTGGGTCTCACAAAGCTCCAGGTTCAGGGGCTGGGTGCACATCAACACCATAACCTGTGCTGGGCTGAGCCCTTTCACTTCCAGCACGTTATCGGCCACTATAAGCTGAGCTGATGAGCGCTCTAACTTGCTGCTGTACCTCTGGTGGTCCCTGTGGGCTGGTCCCCAGCAGTGATTCAGTCAGATTCGTCCAGTAGCTCCATTAGAATGCTCAGCCAGCTAGGCTTAGCTGAAGATGCACAGCTCCGGTCATGCCCAGAGCCTTGAAAAATGACCATGAAGAAGAGTTTCTATTAGCAAACAGAGGCAGGGCTGGGTGAGTTCAGCTGGACCTTCTTTTGCCAAGGCCGAATTTGGCCTTTTCATGATCCTTCCCACAATAAATATGAACAGATTCAGAGGAAGGAAAGCAAACTGCAGTGTAAGCACCAAGTCCCAGACACAATGTGGGAAAATCACCGTTGGGGTGGGGGCGAATGGCGTGGAATGGGAGAAAACTGAGGTTTAACAGAAACTGTAGTGTTACAGAAACCTTTTTAAGGTAAAATAGAGTTGCCACTTTCAGGACTGTTGGTATGCATGGAATCTACTCCACCATGGTTCCCTAGGCAACACAACCTGTTATCCTATAGGAGCAGTGAAGGGTGGAGGGGAATGGAGACACTGCAGCCAGGCTCTGTTGTACTCCCTGCAGGATTGGGAACTTGATGGTACCATACAGCTGATAAGCTGCATAGCAGCTGTCAAATGGGAAATATAAGAGAAGATGCCCGTTGCTTAGCCAACAACTGTGGCAAAATCACTTTTCTTAGGTGAACCTTGCTCATTACAATCTCATTATAATACTAATGCACACGTCCTTCCCAAAGTTACCCACCTCCAAGGTACAATCACCCCTCACTGAGCATATATTTTATAAACATGTATCTTGTTATATCTCTAAATGAGAAGCAAATGAAATTACACCGATCAGTAATAAAAGAATGTGTGACTGGATCCCCTCAAGCTCCACCTGAGAGTAAAGAAAAGTATGAAAGTGAATGAGAGAGATGGGGAGATGGGGAAGACTCCATCGTAACTTCTGGAGTCAGCCAATGGGCTTCTCCCCCAAAGAGACGCCTATTGGGTAAGAACCTTATCTTGTATGTGCTAAATGCCCAACTCACACCAGCTGCTATTAGTGATTGCAAGCTGGTTGTGTATCACTTCAAACTTGGTTTTGCAGACAGTCCCTATTCCTGGCAATCACGAACCTTAATTTGTCACAATTTTATATTACTAAAGAGTGTTACTCTGTAAGCTGTTAGTGCTAGTCTTTCGTGAGCACTAGCAGTCATTGGCAGCAGGCAGCACATTCAAACCAAGTGTGAAGACCCACTGAGAGGTCCCCCTTATGCTGTTGGCACATTTCCTGAACAAGTTGGGCAAATCACCCTCCAATCCAGCAGGACTCTTCAGTGAAGAGTGCCTATAACAGGACACTGACGGACTGGTCAGGCACAAGGGTCTTGGCTTTCCTGGAGTGCTAACATTAGGAGTTGAGAAAATCTCTCCCCCTTTCATGTGACACACAGGCATCAGGCCTGGGTGGCTGAACTGCAGAGAGAATTCCTTGGGTGAGAAGGTCCAGACAGGGACTGGGATAGCAGATGTTCCCTTACAGTCTCCTCCTCCAGCTCCTAAAAATGAGATGCTCCTCTAAAAAACCGTTTGCAGGGATCATTTGGCAGATGCAGTATCTCACTCCTCTGTATGCACAGGAGGGTTTGAGCTCTGGAAGACACACTGTGGTGGGTGTGAAGCAGCATCGGGAAGGGGAAGACAGTTGCACCGTCCCTGCAAACTGTTCTTTACACCCGTGTGTGGCAAGGAGGAGGCTGAACCTTCCTGCAGGAGCCTGAATCACCGGGAGGGTAATTAATGCAAATTTCTCAGACAGGAGAACAAGTCTGGAGAAGCCTCACTGCTTGGCCTCAGTGCACTGCGCGGTGCAGTCATCCTCACCCCGTGGCTTGCAGTCCTCTGGAAACAGGGGATGGGATTTTAAGGGGTCTGGGAAAAAACATCCACATCACCACTGGTATGGTTGGACCAAAACCCTCCTGCGTTGTCTGTGTGGGAGAGCAGTGCCTAAACACCAGACTGCAGGGACAATGGCTCAGAAGGCAATAGCTGGAGGTTGAATATTTGCCCCTCAGCCCAACCATGTCCTTTCCAGCCACTCCTTGTTCCATCAGCACTCAGTTGCTGACCCCAGTTATGTTCCTGCCCTGGCTTTTTGGATGTGGCTGGAGGGCTCAGCCCTGCAAGAGGGTCCCTGGGGGAGCTGTAGACAGGGCAGAGGGTGGCTGTGCCCTGTAGGTGCTGTGCCTCAACGCTTTGCTGTGCCAACATCTCATCTACATTTGCAGCCATCATCTACAGCTGCCTGCAGGCCCAGGTCCTCCAGACTTGTTTACCTGCGGGGAGACTGCCATTAATTACCCGCATGCTTCTTCATCCTGCAGGAAACCCCTTGGCCACACCAACTTGAAGGTCTCAATACATGGTTGATTTGGCACATCCCATATCCTTGCCCCATCTAGCACATACTCAGCATCCTCTACCTAACCTGTAGGATGGGTTGCTCCCCTTCTCCAAACTTTGGCTGTCTATTCCAGGGCTGGCAGAATGTGGAGGGAAGCAATACCTGGCTGCATGTTTGCATCTGGGTGCACATCAGGGCCGGTCCCCTCTGCAGGAGCATCCTCATGTTTATTTTTAAAGGTGGGTAAGGCTCTGATGCTGCCCCAAACTACAAGCTTTGTATTTTGTCTCAGATGGGTCTGTTTTGTGCACACATGGACATCCCAAGGGTGTTACGGGAGAAAAGGAAAAGAATAAACCCCATGACAGCTATACCCTAATGTTTTATACACCTACCCCTCATATGCCTTTTTAGTCCAGTAGTGATTTTTTACTCTGAGGTCTTCTAATGCTTTGCTGGATTCTTTCTCCATCTCTTCACAGGCAGGCTGTGAACTGTTCTTATCTTGTTGAGTTGCAGCTTCTGCTTGCTTATTTTATGGTTTGTGTCTCTTGTGCAACAGCTCTTTGGGACACAGCATGGGACACTGAAGACCTCCTAGACACTGCCTAGCAGCAACTAAACTATCAGTGTGTTATAAACATTCTTCCCCTACTAGAGACAGAACACAGCACTGTACCAGCTACTAGGAAAATCACTAGGAAAACTAACATTATTACAGCCAAAAGCTTATCTGTGTGAAAGCCCACATCTTACAGCTGAAGGCTTCAGCCAGTCTAGCTACTCAAGCAAAGCAAGTAAAGCAAAGCAAAAAACATACTGAACCACACAATATTATAACTCATTCTAAGTTGAGTCTAAGTTAATAGTTCTATTTAGAACTTACTCATATAAGCTAAATAAATAATGTCTCTAAGTAAGGGTCAAAAAGAGGAGGAGAGAAGGAGTGTAAGAGCTGACTCAAGCCTTTCCTGGACCCTCATTTGCACAGTGCCTTAAATTAAAGTGTTTGTGTTCTTGTCCCTGGTACAAGGTGGGAATCAGGTGGGAGAGGCTGACACATTGACTGGCACTGCAGGGGAGGTGTTCAGCAGGGTGAGCTGGCTGCAGCCCAGTCCTGTCTGCTCTGCCCACTCCTCATGTCCAAGATAATTGAAGGACTTTTCCTTGCTCTTGCCCTGGGGAAGGGAAAAAACCTGAATGCATTTGCCAAAAATTAACAAGTTTTAGCTATTCCTTTTATTTCTCGTGTGAGAGGGGGTGAGTGGGGCAAAGTAGGGAAGCCCCTTGCGGGGGAGGCCTGAAAGCATCTTCCTCCACAGGGAATATGTATGGGCAGGGACTGCAGAATGGGAACCACAAGCAGCAGCGAACACCTTATAGGGAGCGAATCCTTCTCTTTGCAAAGAAGCAGACAAAATACTGCAAAGGACACATAACTTGAATAAAAGCTTTTCTCCACCTCAAGCATGTTGCTCTTTCAGCATCTATTTTTGATATATTTATCTCTTTTTTTTTTCTTTCTCTAAGTGCAGTGCTGGTGAGCATTGCCAGGGCACTGAGATCCTTCCCTCAGCAGCAGAAAACATGTTCAGCTTCAGAGACACAGAGTTTTTCCCTACAGTGAGGCATATTTTCATTTACCTGATCACTTATCACCAAAACAAATTAGAAAGGAGGCTTTAGTAACATTGTGCCTAGTTCGTCTTCTAACAGTATAAAGCTGTTTTCCCTCCAGAGCCATTTCCAAGCTATGTGAAAATATTGTGCCATTGATTTTGCTGCCCTACCCTCCTTTTTATTTGCACTCATCAACATCATGTCTTTCACATATATGTAAAATATATGTGTATGCATGCATCTTTTACATCTACTTGCTGTCTAAAAACTTAGCAAAAGCTGTCGAAGGATCAGATATAAGAGCACAATGAAAATACCCTGCTGTTACTATTCTGATGATTAATAAATAATAAAAAACATTTGAGTAATATTTTATCTGGAGCTCTTGGAAGACAGGACATGTGTATATATCTAACAGGGTGCTCTCGGCCGTTCTCATCCTTGGAGGTATTTGCAAAAGCTTGGCAAAAAAGAACCAAAGTTTTCTCAATGAATCATGGAATCATAGTTTATGTTGGAAGGGACTTTTAAGGGTCATCTTGTCCATCTGCCCTACAATGACCAGGTCCATCTTCAAATAGATCAGGCTGCTGTGAGCCCCGAGCAGCCTGACCTGGAACGTTTCCATAGACAGGGCATGTCCCAACTCTATGGGCAAGCTGTTGGAGTGTTTCAGCATTGTCATGGTAAGCAGTGTCCTTGTAGCTCACCTGGATCTAGAGTCTTTTAGTTTAAAACTCTTGCCCCTTACCCTGTTTCAACAGGCCCTGTTCAAAAGTGTGTACGGGGAGCTCAGAAGCTCCCTGTATGGACTGAAAGGTGGCAGTAAGTTACCCTGGAGCCTTCTCTTCTCCATGCTGAACAACCCCAGTTCTTTCAGCCTTTCTCCATAGAAGTGCTTCAGCCCTCTAAGCATCTTCCAGACTTGCTCCAACAGCTTCATGTCCCTCTTGTGCTGTTGCCCCCAGAGCTGGAGGCAGGACTGCAGGGGAGGTCTCACCAGAGCAGAACAGAGGCAGAGAGTTGCCTTCCTCAACCTGCTGCTCACACTCCTTTTGATGCAGCCCAGCACAGGGTTGGCTTTCTGGGCTGGAAGCACACACTGCCAGGTCATGTCCAGCTTTTCACCCACCAGTACCTCCAAGTACATCTCACAGGTGCTCTCAATCCCTTCATCCCAGCCTGTACTGACAGCAGGGGTTGCCCTGGCCCAGAAGCAGAATCTTGCACTTGGCCTTGTTGAACCTCATGAGTGGGCTCATTGAGCTCACTTCTTAAGCTTGTCCAGGTCCCTCTGGCATCCTGTCGCTGCCTGCTTCTTGGGCATCAGGTTAGCAATGTGGCCACCAGCAGGTGCAGAGTGAGACCCAAGACTTCAAGGCTCTCTGCTGGTACTAAACACTGGCTTCACAAGAGGTACTTTGAACACAGAGAGAGGGATGCCAATGCTTTGCAAAGCCCTTGGTGTGCAGATGGCATGCTTTCCATTCAGTGGTTGTATCCTAATATGGGGGTAATGGATGACTTAAAGACTTGAAGGTTGTTTGGCTGCAATGGACTTACCTCTTTTATAAAGACACACATGAGGGCAGCCCAAAATATGGAAAGGTGTTAGCATCTGTTGGGATGACTGTGAATCTTGTTCCTACCAGTGCTTTCACCGTCCGACTGTCAGGGCCTCTTGGTCATGAAGACTATGGAGATACTGCACATGCTGTGCCCTGCTCCCCACTTCAGAGCCTGTTCCTGCATCTTGGGTCTGCAGCAGCCGGGCTGAGCTGTAGCTGCTCAGGGTGTTTATTAATTGCTTTGAATATTTTCCTTTTACATCTTGTTTTCCTGTGTTATAAGGGCAGAAAAGGTCATTTGGAAATTCTTGCTGCCAGGCCATGGGCTGTTTTCCCTCAGCCCTTGCCTTATCTCATGGCTTTCAGGCTCAGTTTCTCAGCTTGAGAGCCAGCAGCTGGTGCTCTATCGAGGCAACACATGGAGGGGTTCCCCCCCTTGTTGTCCTATTTCTGGGAACCTGACAGAATGGGTCCCCTTGGGTGCTATCTCCTCTCCCCACCTGCCAGGTGCCACATCTGCCCCTCCAGACCTCATGCCTCCAAGAGATGCTTTGCCCAGCAGAGCAGTGAGATGTTGGGGCAGATTCACCCAGAGGAATAACAAACTTATCATGACTGACACCATGCTTCAGCACTGTCTGTTTCTCTATTCTTGAACCTAGCAGAGCGCTCAATGGCCCATCCAGCTGTGCAATGACCCTCTCTTCATAAAAGTCGGCCCTTGTAAGGTCGTAAAGACAAGTGACAATTCCCCAGAATATTTCCTTGACTTCCAATTTTTTTTGTGACTCAGACTTCCTGAGTCAGAAATGTCCTTTTATTTAATAGCCTTCAGTAGATTTTTCTCCCATTAATTCAAGTTATTTTGGAAGCCAGGTAAACTTTGAGTGTTTACAACATCCTGTGTCAAGCAGCTGCCCAATCTTATGACTTGTTTGGGTGCAGAATCATTTCCTTTGGTTTATTTTGATCCTGTCACCTGATTGTTTTATGATGCTCTCATCCTCACAGTGGAGAAGACAATGAATGGTCCTGTTCTTGTTCTGCCCCTTGTAATTTTGAAGGCTTTGCCGTAACCTTTCCCATAGATGTTACTTGGAGATGATTTCACTTTTGTCTTCATCCCTTTCAGAATAAGCACCAGGAGGCTTAGGTACACATCCCAGATTGTTTAAAAGACAAATCAAGGGAAAATGACCCAAAGTGAGATGTCCGCCATCTCCCAGATGACTTCAAATTGTGCCATAGGTGTGTCTTCTCCTCTGAAAAATACAGGTACTCTGCTGACCTCACCTAGAACACAAGACCTGCTCCTGGGGGGTCTGTTTCCTCCTATACTAGGCAGAGGGGAGGCAAAGGAAATCCCAAATGACTGCAAAGTAATTTACCCCCTAAAACTTAGGCGAAGTGACCGGCCTGTTTCAGGACCCAGGGGGCAAGGAAGCATTCTGCTCATGACTTGGAAACCCACAGCAGAGCAGGATGGGGTATTCAAGCAAGAGCATCCACCTGGGAATTTTAAGCATCCCTGTCACCTCTGGGTCTGTCCATTTGGGATTTTTGGATCCATCTGAATGTTAGCCAGCACAAAGCCCTCAGCTCCCTGTGCAGCCTTCAGGCGGCAGCTTGCCTCATCCTGTGTTCCCCTGACTCATTTTGGGGCATGAGTGTCTAAGCAGCTCCTACCCTTTGAGGTCAAAGCTGGCTAAAGGCAGCAAAGCCAATCTGCCCAGATTCCCCAAAGCTGGTGCCCAGTTTTTGTTCTGGTGGAAGGACCCTCACGTAAACTTCAACAGGATCTTCCCTGATGGGGAAGACATCTCCCACCTCAGCCTCCAAGGCTCACAGAGCTGCCTTGCAGGGGCTGTAGGGGCCAGGGAAGAAGGGTTCATCCCAGTCCAAAGCCAGGGTACACCCCTCTGTCCTGCCAGGCCAAAAGAACCCTTTGAGGTGAGGCCACACACTTTGGACTCATCCCTGGGGAGAAGGAGGCCCAGGAGAAGAGCCTCAACACACACAGGATAAGACTTTTGCGAGATGTTCCTGGAGCAGCAGAGCTTTGAAGCTGGTTTCTGGTAGTGCCCTCTTGTGTGGAGTCTCAGGCGGATTGTAATGCAATTCAGCATGCCTTCTCTCTTCCCCCCAGAGGAGGAAAACTGTTGTGTTTCTTCTCCTCACAGCTCAGCGGGCTAAAACGGTATAGAACATGTCTGTAACACCCACATCTGGGGATGAGGCTGCCCCGTGGGTTAAAAACCGCAAACAAGAACAGACCTGGCAGAGAGACAGACAACACAGTTGCATAATCTCTGTTTTCATGGGAAGCAAGACCAAAATGGAGAACTGTGAGGGGGTTTCCCAGATGCTCCTGTCAGCTCTGACTCAGCTTTTCTGCGCCTCAGCAAACCCCATCACTGCCCTGCCTCAGTTTCCCCATCAGGGGAATGGGGATGGACCATACCTGTCTTAAAGGGTCATTGGGATGATGGGGTTGGGCCAAAGAACAAAAGAGCCAGAGCTGTTAAATCTGACCCAGGTGTGTGCATGAAGATTTCAATTAATCAAGTCATCATCATCATCATCTTTGGTGACGTGTGCCCAGCACCATGTGGGTTTGGTTTGGCTAAGAAGGAGGGAGGGAGGGCACTCACACTGCTGGCAGTTTGGCACTAGGAGGTTTAAGCTGTGAATAAATAAAAGCTGCATTTGCATGTTCATGGCTTTCTCCACTCCATCTAGTCTCAGGAGACTGAATTTTTATTTCCTGGGGGTTAAAAAGAGCACTGTTCTTCTGCAGCGAGACAGCCGTGGGCTGCTTTGGTGGGACAGAGAAGGCAAACCAACCATCACTGATAAAATATAGCATGACTGCAGGAGGAAAGGGGGTACAGCTTTTCCCTTCTCTCGGTGTCTCCAGTGTGATTTTTGGAGGCTGCAGGTTGTTTCTTACTATCAGAAAAAAAAAAAAAAAGAAACTGGTTTTTTCTCCTTGTTGCTATGTGTAAAGCCCACAGCAACAGCCAGGAAATTGGATAAATTTGCTCTTGCCTGCTGCAGAAAGCAAACAAAAGCAACTGGAAAATAAAAACAAGGGCACAAAGCAACCTATGCAAAGAGCAGACTGGTGATTTAAAAGAGAACAGAGCACTGGCTGTGCATGACAAAGCATATCAACTTTGCATTAGTTCTGTCCATGTAATTCAGGTCACCACGGTTTTGAAACACAGCTGCCAGAGCCACTGACTTTGGACAGTCGAAATCAGCCTCTCCCTCTCAACCCGACCTGTCTGTATGAATTGGTTTAGTCCTGTTTGAATTTTTGACCTTTTAGGCTTTTCATTCTTCCTAAGGAGGAATGTATAACACATCCTCCCAGCGTATGGCCCACTGAGGAGGTCTCTGGCTGTTGTACCATCCCATGAACCTACCTCAGTTTTCCCCTCGCAAAGCCCTGGAGCTGCTGCTGCTGGTCATGGGGGATTACAGAGCATCCCCATGCAGGCAAGTGAGACTTGATGAACCATCATCCATCCAAGCAATAAGTGATGGCTGAGGCTTATTTAATCAACGTGGCACTGCATTGCCTTGGTGGTCCCCAAGCACCAGGAAAGACTAGGCATCCCTCTGGCCCCATCCCACCAGAGAGGAGCTGGTGTTGTCAGAGCCAGGAGCTGGACTGCAGCTCTCATGGGACCTTTTTGACTTCTGACAACTTCCAGGAACATGCTGGGTTCCTGCCTGAATCCCAGGGAGAAGCCCTTGGGGTTTTGTTTAAAGCTTCAATGATTACAGATATCTACTTTACCCTATTTCTTTGCCCTGAGAAGGTCTTCCACTTCTTGGCCATTGTGAAGATTGCTCATTTGCTACGTGTCTCTGTGATAAGGCCATAGTTGGAATGGACAGTCAAACATTACAGGAGTGCTTACTTGTGTCATTACTCTGTGTACCAGGTTATTTTTGTCTGGGAGTTATAAGTGACTCTATCATGTGTTAATACTTCATAGAATCATAGAATTGTTTGGGTTAGAAAGGACTTTAAGGTAATCTAGTTCCAACCCCCTGCCATGGGCAAGGGCGCGTTACACTAGACCATGTCACCAAGGTCCTGTCCAACCTGGCCTTGAACACCACCAGGGATGGAGCATTTATCACTAAATTTACTATTAAATCCATCGATTTACTACTTGAGAATTTGAAGCACATGAAAGTACTTCAGAAACCAAAGTGAAAAACTATTTAATCCTACAATGAAATGCAGATTCTGCTGGGGCAGCACAGAATTCCTCCCCAGGAGAAGCAAGAACACCATCAAATCTGTATAAAGCTGCTGCACAGTGAGAAGAGCTGCATGCCTGAAAGGCTTTCTGCCTTGATTCAGGCATTATCCCAGAGCTTGGGAAAAAGCAGCCATGGCTACAGAGTGGCCAAAACGGGGTTAGAGAATGAATGCAAAAGTCTGGTGGGTAGAGCCCCGCACAGGAGCTGGTTTTGCCATTGGGGAAGCATGAGACATCTGCTGGTGATGCCAAGCCCTGGGAATGAGCAGAGGCTTTAGCTCCAGATTTAGCTCCCCACAGCTGCCATGGGACCAGAGCATTTCCACAGCAGTGGCTTTGCAAGAAGGCCTCAGGGTGGGATGAGGTGGTGTGGAGGGAGGGTGGATGCAGCATGAGCCGTGCTCAGCATGACAGCTAAACCTGCTTGGCAGCACCTTCCCACCGGCTGTGTGCCATGCCAGCAGCATTCCAGAGTGGAAGCAGAGACAGCAAGGATGTGTGTGCATACAGGTGTGCCTTGGGGTTGGTGGTCACGTATCTTCTCAGGTTCAGGGCTGACTGTGCAGGACCCAGCATCAAGTATTTAGTGGCTTGGCCATTGCCGTGACAGCAGCCAGGGTCTGTTGTGGCTTCTGCAGTGCGAAGTAGATCTCCTAAAGGAAGTATGCATGTTATTTTGAGGACTTTTGCCATTTGTAAGATGCCACTGTTGAATTTTCATCGTGGTGCTGGATAGCTGGTATTAACATGGGATTTCCCCAGGGGCCTGGCATCCCTCTGCACTTCTTATGAAAGCAGGAGCTCCAGGATGTCATGCTGAGAAGATGCAGAGTTTGGGGGAGCTCACCCTTGGTGAGAACCCACCTAGGAATGCCTTCACCTTGGCTGAGAAAACCCAGATTCCTGGGGATCGAGTAAGGAGAAGAATTCCTCCAATTCCACAGGGGTTTCTGGGATCAAGTCAGGAGAAGGATTCCTCCAATTCCAAAGGGGTTTCTGAGCAAGGGATGAGCTGGAAAACAGGACCTGGCAGTGGGTGGGTGGCTGGGACCACACCACGGGTCTTTGGGCAAGGTGGGATGGTGGGAGGTGCGTGATGTCTGCAAGCGCAGGGTGTGGAATGCTGTAAGTATTTTTTATTATTATTACTAGTATTCACATTGCAGGATGGGCCCAATTAATGACTCACCCTGTGCTGAAATACTTTATTTAATAACCTGTTCTGGGAAAGACATCACTGGCCCTGCTCCCTACTGCTGGGCTGGTCAGGCTGCCTGGGATGACCTGACCTGGTCCCCCCATCTCCTAAACTCCCCCAAGCACCCCCAGGTCCCCATCCCTGGCAGTGTTCAAAGCCAGGTTTGATGGGGTTTGGAGGAACCTGCTCTAGTGGAAAGTGTCCCTGCTCATGGCAGGTGTTGGAACTAGATGATCTCTACAGTGCCTTTCAACCCAAACCAGTCTGTGATTCTATGATTCTATAGGTACATGTGTTATGTATGTATGTTTGCATATATGTGTACATACACGTGTATATGTACACATACATGTATAGCTACATATGTTTTTATGTGTCCATGTGTGTGTATGCATATCTAAGCATGCATGCCTGGAAGTATATGTGCGAGTAGGGGTGTGTGTATACATACGTATGTGCCTGTGTGTGTGCGTGTGTGTGCGTGTGTGTGCATTTGTGTATGTACACATATGCACATGTATCTCTGCACATGCATGTGTATGTGCGTGAGCCCTGTCCCTCATCCCCTGTTGCTCTTGAGTAGTGCAGGAACATGACCTTGGGGACAGAAATGACCAAACTGGTTTTCCAAGCCTAAAATCCTGCACAGGGCTGTAATTACCCTCACCTTAAATCAGAGGAGAGCCTAACACTGCAGGTATGCTCACAGCACCTGCAGGTGTTGGGCAATGAATCATGTCTTGAGTAGCAGTGTGGAACAGCGGTGACGGAGCATGACGAACCAGGAATGGGGAAAGGAGGGGAGCCAGAGCACAGGGCAAGAAGAAAGGGGGAGCAACAGGAGCTCCTTCAGCCAACGAGCTGTTTCTGTTGGGAATATGGAGGATAAATTCCTCTGATGCTGTGATTTGTACTCAGCAAGTCTCTGGGGCTGTGCACACGAATTACTTGAAAATCTGGACAGGAGTTAAACATCTGCACTAACTGGAAGTCAGTCTTGGAGGTGACCTTGGGGTGCAAGGAGGGCATGGGAACAAATGGATGAAGGGGGTTCATACCTCACTCAAGGGCCAGAGGTAAGCCTGTGGGAGCTGCCCAAGGCTGCTGAGATAGAGGAAGAAGCCATTCAGAAGTTACAATGAGCAAAAATCCTCTCCTGGGATGCTCTGGAGAGGGATGTGGCAGTTGCTGCTGGTGGCTGGGATTGAAAGAGGCACGATACAGCAGCCAGGCAGGAGCTGCCATGAGCAGTAACAGGAACCAGAAGCCTCATGTCATACCTACAGCTGCCACCTGCATCCCTGTCACAAGTGTTTGTGTGCAAATACAACACTAGGTCAGCTCAGATTTCAGAAGACTCTCCTTGGAAAGCAGAAGCCAAATGCTCACTTGCAGAAATCCTGGTCCCCTGGTTGGTTCCATGGTGAGACCCCACTTTCAGCAGGTTTTCCCATATGGAATTTGTTAAGCACCAGAGATTTGAGGCTTGAGGGGCTCTTGGAAATGATGCTGACGACTGTGTCCAGCTAGGCAGCAGGCCAGGTGACACACAGGCTGATGCCAATCTTTCTTCAGATCAGAAATGATGCCTGGCCTCAAGCAGGAGCTCAGCACCAGAATTTCCCAGGTAGAGGTGCTGCACAGCAGCAGCATGTGGAAATGAGCTCTGCAGGGTGAACTGGGCAGCTGTGGGTGCTGCCGGATGCAGCGTTGCTCTGCTTTCCCTAGCAGAGGCGAGAGCCTGCTCTGCTCCATCACAAGCCAGATGCAGCAAAGACCTGCAGGGCAGATACAAAAACAACTGCAAACATCATTTGAACACACAGATTAGGTTTTTTTTCCCCTCCGGCACCCAGCCTGCTTATTTTTAAGCCAAACCTGCCTGTTCTTCCTTTAATCTGTTCATATTTCCTGCAAGCACAGCACAAGAACAGTGGGGGACAGAGCTCAGCACAACTTATGGGGGATTTCTCTACATTTACATTCAGAATGGATATGTAATCTTCCACCCTCTGTCTTAACATGCCTACACATTTGCTCTTGAAGAGATTGATACAGCATTCCCCCAGGGCAAGAAAAAACTGAACTGAGCATGACCAGGACTCAGGGAGAAAGATTTGTACCTGCTATAGCGATGACATGCTCCAGGCTGAGCTGCCACCGCAGAGCAGAGTCCTCCTGAAGAAGGTCAGTCCCACTCAAGTCACAACATTCCTGCTTCACAGCAGGGTGTGAAGAAGTGAATTGAACTGTCTACAGTGATGCAAAAGCCAGTCAAAGAGCTGGAAACAGAACTAAAATTATCTGAGTCCCAAATCTGTGGCTTCAGGGACACAGATGGGGTGGGCTTTTAAATACCCTGACAACCCAAATCAGGTCGGACCTGTCCTCGGAGTTGCTTCTTTAAAGGCTTATCTATGTAAAAGCATATATAAAGGGAGTATTTTTCCTGCTGCAATAATCCACACATAGGCTGCTGCTGGCCCAGTGCTCCCAGTGCCTGTCCCAGCCCCTGTGGGAGCTGGTCAAGCCAGGTCATGCTTCTGCAGCTTTGCCTTGTGCTCTCTTCAGGTCACGTACGGGATGTCCGCCTCGATTAATCATAAAGCACCAGATCCCGGTTCTGCAGGCAGCTCTATCCCGGATCAACCCGGCTGCTCTGGGGAATGCAGCTCTTTTCTGGGCGCAGAAATGGTTGTGTCTTCACTGTACCTTGAAAAGGTCGAGGAACTCAGGGTCAGTTGGAAATCCTCATGCCATAAGGCACACACAGCCCCGTCCCTGAGCCACCCGAGGTTCGAAGCAGCAGGGGGATGATTGTCCAGCCCCGGTTCAGATTTCTGCCAGGATCTGTGTATTGTGCAAACCGCAGCTTGTTTTACTGTGTGTTTATCTGCAGCTGACAGCTTGTGGCTTTAGCATCAGCTGCTCTGAGCACAGCTGGTGCCCTGGTTACCCACCTAACCCCAAACAGTCCTAAACCTGTGCCTGAAGTCACACCAAACTGAACAATGGAGTCTGGTGTGTTTATTAAACACCAGCGTATTCCATCTGCCTTCCCCAGCTATTTGAATGTGATGTGAAAACATCATCCTGCTTGTACCGGGATCCCCAAGAGGTCAGCAGGGCAGTGCTGCTTCCAGCCTAGCTTCATCCCACAGGTGACCCGGCCTGGCCCTCCTGAATGCGAAACCACGCCGGGCTGTCCAGAGAACGGTAGTTTTGGGGCTAAAAGTTGCGAATTTGGGTTACCCGCCTGGCGCCGGACAACTGGTGGATGGGGCGGCTCTTGGCTCCATCCCAGCTAAGGCAGGGGGCTGAGGCGGCCCAGGCGGGTTTCTGGGTGCCTTCAGCGGGGCAGTGCTTAAGCCTGGGCCCGGGTCTGAGCCCCGCAACGGGGCCGCAACGAGCAGCGGCGACACCCGGCTTCCCGCACCAGTGAGAGGCGGGACCGACACTGCCGTCAAGCACCACCAACTGCCGCAAAACGCGCCGCTCCGAGCACGACCTGCCGCAAAGAGAGAAAACACCCTCTCTTCTCCGCCGCCTCAAGCGAGCTAGGCTCCGCGGGCGGGAGGCGGGGCCTAGACCTCTCGGCCAATAGGAGCCCAGCTCTGTCACAGCGCAGCCAATGGGGAGTGGCGTTTTGGCGGGCGGCGGGTTGCGCGGCGCCGCACGCGGTGGGGGGACCCGCTGGCTCGCTCGCACGCGTGCGGCGGCCATGGCGGTGAGGAGGCGGCGGCAGGGAGGGGGGTGTTGGGGTCGGCGCCCCGAGGGCCCGTGACGGCGGGACCGGGGCGCCGCGGTCCATCCGTGCTGTCTTCCCCTCGCAGGGCTCTCCGGAGGCGGCGGACCGGGACCGGGACCAGGAGCCCCCTCCACCTCCCGCCAGCGGCGGCGCGGCGAGGAGAGGGAAGAGGGCCGCTCCCGCCGAGGCCCTGCAGCCGGCGAAGCTGAGCCGCGCCGAGCTTTATAAGCCACCGACGAACGAGGAGCTGAACCGGCTGAAGGAGACCGAGGATCTGTTCCATTCCAGCCTGCTCCGCCTGCAGGTCTGCCGGGAGGCTAAGCTGGGGGAGCGGCGGGACACCGGGCTGCGAGCTCTACAGGAGCTGGTCGTTGTGGCAGGCCCCTGAGCCCTCCGGCCCGGTCAATCTGGGTATAGGCCGCTCCTGTGCGGGAGCCGGGGACGGGGCAGGGACAAGAGGGACAGGCTTCGCAATGCGCCCAGCGTACTGCTGCTGTTTCCAATCGTAATTCATTCCTGTTGCCGACCCGCTCCAGGCTCTGTGCCTTTTTTACACCATTAAAATTGAACTCCTCCAGCACATAACTGCAGTATGTTTGGAGTGTGACCGTTGCATCCCTCCCTGCAGTGTTTTATTGGCTAGAACGGTGAGGAAGTAACATCACTGTCTGTGCCTCGCTGCTGTCTTTTACCAGCTTCTGGATGGGACAGGAGGATGTTTTTTGTGGGCAAGCAGGCTGACTGTATTAGGGAAAGGTCAGGCTGGTGGATAGATGGCTTCTGCTGGTTGTAACGTGATTTTTGTGAGGAGTGGCTTTGGTCTCTTGGCTACCTGCTGGTGTTGTTGGCTGGATCTTTAGGGCCTGGTTCATGACATGAACCTGAATGATTGCTCCTTGTAGCTGATACTCTGCCATACAAAAACTTTTCTGTGTCTATGTGAATTACACCAGGGTTGTTTTTTTGTTTTTTTTGTGGCTGGGCCTCACACAGGAGCCAGTGGGATGGAGCTGGTTGCCATTCAGCACTTCACAGGAGACGTGTTACCATCCTTCTGCCCATGGGCTGCCCAGACTCCCAGCTCCAGGCAGGGTTTGCAGAGGGTGCATGTGTGCTCTCCAGCTCATCTGCTGCCCTCTTTACCAGGCTTGTGGTTAATGCTAGGGGAAAAGGTAAAAGGCAAAAGCAGTTCTAGTTTTGCAGCTGCCTTTGATGGTCTGCTTTCCTCCTACAGATTGAGGAGCTTCTGAAGGAGGTAACATTGAAGGAGACAAAGAAGAAGAAGATTGATGCCTTCCTACATGAAATTAACGGTCTGCTGAGTGCCATCCCAGAGACGCCAGAAACTGAAGTATGTTTCAAAGGGATGGAGGTGGCAAAACCCCTGTATGGAGCAGGCTCTGCTGTTG
Organism: Psittacus erithacus; assembly: GCA_009867235.2. Classification (NCBI taxonomy): domain Eukaryota; kingdom Metazoa; phylum Chordata; class Aves; order Psittaciformes; family Psittacidae; genus Psittacus; species Psittacus erithacus. The sequence goes on along the minus strand of WYDI02031306.1, from coordinate 29,365 downwards.
CTGTACAGGCCAGAGGTCCTTACGGACAATCCAGTCCCCCTTAGAGATTGAAAAAATACTACTTTGCGCTGTCTTGGCAGGGAGAGGAAGCCACTGTATTTAACCTGTGGGTGCAGACACCTGCAGCTGTGTAGAGAGAGGGGTCCTGGTCCCTGCACATCTGCTGTTGATGCTTACGGTGTTTTGTGTGTCCTGTCTGTTCTCAGCTCACTGACCAGGCATGGCTCCCCAAAGATGTGAAGGTCCCGTTCCTACAAGTGCCATTCAGTGTGAAAGGAAGGTTCCACTTCATGCCCCCAACCGAACTGAAGGTAGTGGGCAGCTACCTGTTGGGCACCTGCATTAGACCAGAGATCAATGTGGACATGGCTGTGACCATGCCGCGGGTGAGTCTGTCCATGCCTGCTCTGGATTGGCCCTGTCCTCTTGTGTCCCCCACCACCCTTGCCCTGTCCTCTCCACTCCTGAGTGAGGTTGCAGCACCTGGATGTGCAGTGTGGTGACTCCCACAAGGAGCTGGGGAGTGTGGTTTCACCACTTGCTTGCAGCTGCCTTATTTTAGTTCCTTATGAGGATCTTCATTCTGCCTGGGCTGAGCCTCTTCCACATTGCTGGGGAGATAGATGCTGTTTGACTTTGTATGCCATTGCCCTTCTGCCCCAGCTCCCAAGACTTTGTTACAGGGAGGGTGATGTTTCCAGGCTACTGCTCCTCAGGAGCTCTCTCCCTTTGCTTTTATGGGGTTTGAGACAGAGTGACACCCTGTTTGGCTGCATGGCTTTACTCTGTCTCCTGTGATCCCAGAGCCTGGTGTACTAGCAGGAAGGTAGTGCTCCTAATAGACTTGGAGCTCCTTGAGGCCGTAGCCGCATGCCTGTGGGACTGGGGAAAGCAGTGGGTGGTGTTGTCTCTTGGGCTGAACTGAGCTCTGCAGGCCAGTGAGGTGGGATTGCCTTGTCTCTCCCTTCCCAGGAAATCTTCCAGGACAAAGACAACCTAAATCAGCGCTACCACCGGAAGAGAGCTCTGTACCTTGCCCACATTGCCCAGCACTTATCTAAGCAGCAGCTCTTTGGCAGTGTGAAGTTTGCGTATATGAACAGCAACCATCTCAAGCCCATCCTGCTCCTGAGGCCTCAAGGTAACAGTTACGCTGTGCTCTGGTGGGGACTCTGGGTACTGGTGTTAAGCGCAGGGGGTAGTGGTGGTCTGTCCCTTTTGGAGAGCGATCAGTCTGGGGCTGTCATCACAGCTAGTGATAAATTTTGAAGTTTTGATGCTCCCAGTTGTCCTTTCCACACAGAGCCTAGCCCCTATGATCTCTTCCACTTCCAGTTCCCTTCTCCAGCTTGGCTGAGCTATCCAGCCTTGGCCCTGCTGGTTGGTCCATGCTATAGATACTTCTGGGAGTGAAGGAGATGCTGCATAAAAATGTTTGTGTCTAGCACTGTCCTCCCTGCCTGCTCTCCCCATCCCTGCTATCCTCTTGCTTTTTCCAGGCAGCTGTGTGCAGTCTGCCTCTTCTCTGAGATGACATGGGATGCGTGGGCTGCTGGGTGCTGCTTGTTTCTGCAGACCCTAGCTGGTATTGGGGTCAGGCAGTGATGTGGCAAGGCCACGGCAGGCAGGAGTGTGCTGGGGTACCAGATTGGACTGTGCAGTTGAAGGTGGGACTTGTACATGAGCAGTGTCACTCCAGGGTTATTGTTGTCTCTGGAATATGGTCACTCTCTGCTCTGAGATGATTTCCACTGCTGCTGAGCTTTCCTGGGAAAGAGCTTTTTCCTTTCCCCAAAGTGGGGATGCTCCCTGTTTTCTCAGGTTAGTCTCTGGCATCTCTTCCTCATGCACATCTACCCTCTGGTGGTTACAGGCAAGGATGAGAAGTTGGTCACTGTCCGACTCCATGCATGTTTTGCCCCGGGTCTCTTCAAACCGAGTCGCTTCTACCCTGGCAAGAATAATATCCGGACAGCCTGGTTCATGGAGCAGAGCACCCCCAAAGAAGGTAGGGCCTGGGGCTGAGGGAACATGAAGCTGCTCCGTTCAGCCAGAGATTGGACTTAGTGCCCCAGAGGTGGGTTTGCTGCAGCCCTTTTTTGTGAACAGAAGGCTTGTAGTTGCATCCAATGTGTTGTCTCCTTGCACAGGAGCCACCGAGCCCCCGACCCCACACTACAACAACTCGATCCTCTGTGACACAATGCTGCTCTCCCACCTGCAGTTCTTGTCCAGTGCAGCCACTGACTTCCCAGGCATGAAGGATGGTGTGGCCCTTCTCAAAGTTTGGCTTAACCAGCGACAGCTCAGCAAGGTGTGTCCTGTGCCAGGGGAAAGGGCAGGCTCTGCTCCTTTGTCTTGCTCTTCCTTCCCAGGGATGGAAAGGTAGTGCTTTGGGTGGTGGAGTGGACTTGTGACTGATTTCAGCTGTGTTAGGTTTTAAAGAGCTCCATCCTACTTTGTGGATTGCAGTGCATCTGTGTGTGCTGGATAGCCGTGTTTCTTTACTATCCCTGGAATGATGTAGTGGGTTTTTGGGTGCTTTTTGGATTTTACTCATTCCACTTTCTGAAGAATTTTGAGGTGTTGCCTTCCTGCAAGGGGATCCATATCTCTGCTTATTGTGCAGGGTTTTGCCTCCTCTGTTGTCTTCCTGATGGAGCTGGGGCTTGGGGTCTGCCCTGCTGGTGATGACAGAGGCCAGAAGCAGTCAGATGGGGTGGGCTCTGGTGCTCGTGATGCCTCGTGGAGCTCTTGTCGACTCAGCTCTCTGTTTTGACAGGGCTTGGGGTGCTTCAGTGGCTTCTTGGTCTCCATGCTGGTTGCCTATCTGCTGATGAAACGTAAGATCGTCAAGATGATGAGTGGGTACCAGGTGCTGAGGAGTACTCTGCAGTTCCTCGGTGAGTTTCCAGGGTCCTCTGGGAAGGGAAAGGCTGGTGTCAGCAGAATCTCTGCTCAAAGCTTGAGCCCAGTGGGGGAAGGGGGAATTGTGGCTTTTTTCTCTCTGATGGTGAGACTCTGTGGGTGGGATGGACAGGAAAGGGTGAGGCAGCAGAACAGGGCTGGATGGAGCAGCTTGCAGCAGAGTGGATGGATCCCATCACACAGTGAAGGTCGGCATCGCACTGCAGCACTGTTAATGTTGTGAGGTATTGGCACATAGCTCTGCCAGTAGGGCAGATATGGTGGTGGTGTAACTTGTCTCTTCCTGTCTGCCCACAGCCACCACTGACCTGAGCGTGACAGGGATCAGCCTAGTGAAGGATGTGGATCCTTCCCTGGTAAGCAACTGACTGGGGGGCGGGTCTCCTGTCTGTGTCTGGCTGTCCTGCCAGCACTGACTGGGCAGGGTTGTGCCTGTTAAGGGGTGTCAGTGGCAACAAGGTGGTGGTGTCTGTGCTGCACCATGGCACTAAGGACCTTGTTTGCTCTTACAGCCTGTCCTGGACGACTTCCAGCAGGCATTTGAAGTGGTCTTTGTGGATCCCTCCGGTCTGGTGAACCTCTGCGCTGATATGACTGCCAGCAAATATCACCAGGTATTGAGCAGGTTGTGGTCGCATCCCGAAATGCTGTCTTAGGAGTGATCTGAGGCAGGCAGAGGATGGTTAGATGTCTTAGAGGAGAACATTGGATGTGGGGAGTGCTCAGTGTTGCTTTTTAAGCTTTTAACATCCATACAGCTCTGAAACTTAGAAATGAATTTTAAGACTTGGATGTACTGCTGCTTTACCTGTCATGCTTGAATGATGGAGAGAGGTTGCTTCCCTTCACCTTTGAGTAAAGCCAAACAACTGTTTAGCAGAACTAACTTTAGGACCAGAAAAAAATCCACCTTGATGGGAGTGATATCAAGGATATCAGTGGATGGCAGCAGCAGCTGTTGGTGACTTGGCTTCATGCTGAGGAAAGGGCCTGTGTGGGTTCAGGGTCTTCTGGTGACCATGGGGCTGGGTGGCTGTGATTGATGGGGGAGCATGGTGACCACTGCTGGAGGGGTTTCTTTCCTTCTCCACTCTCACTCATGCTCTTGCTCTGTCTTTTGTCCTTGCTCAGGTCCAGTTTGAAGCCAGGTACTCCATGGAAATTTTGGATGATCGGATGGTGGATGGCTTTCAGGCGCTGCTCATGACTGCAAAGCCCATGCTCAGAGCCTTTGACCACATCTTCCAGTGAGTCTTGGTCTTGCTCTGCTGAGGAGTAATTGGGGTAATGCTGAGGAGCCTGGTTGGAGAGGATTGGGCTCTTTCTGGTTTTGGACTGGGATGAATTTGGACCTGCCCTGTGGCAGATGGCCCTGCTAGCTCTGAGATAGCTGGTACCTCTTGTATTTGGCCATTCCACTTTTACAGTCTAGGTAGCCTCCCATGAGGAGGAGGGCAATGTTTTGGCCTTTGGGAATGATGACTGTCCCAGGGATCAGCATCTCCTGTGGTGAGATGCCAAAATGCAGTGTTTCTTTTTGTTGCCACCATCCTGTGTCAGGATCCTCAGTTCCTCACTTTGTCCATCTTCTAGCATATCCCTCTCTGAGAAAGGATTTGGTGGCAGAGGTGGATGACTAGCTTCTCTACTTCTCCTGTAGCCTGAAGCACGTCTCCAAGCTGCAGGGTACCTGCAAGAAGATGCAGCTGCTGAATGAGCTGATGGATCGGGGTGGGAACTATGTGGCTGCAGCCCTTCCCTTCATTGTCTCTCTGCTGGTCCGTGGGCTATCCGGAAGAGCACTGCTCGTGGTTCACTCCTTGCCACAGACCCCTGAGGTAATGCAGATTGGCAATGATGCTGCATCTTTTGCGGAATGTGGGGTGTTGTGTGTCCCTTGTGGCACTGCTGGGCTTGGGAAGGGGATCTTCTTGTCTTGCTGTGGAAGGAGACAAGCCTATCCTCTTTGTGGGGAGTAGAGGATCTGAAGCACTACACTGGGGTTTGGGGTCCCACTGGAAGGCTTGGTCTGAGTAAAAGTCCTGGCCTCGTAATGGGGCAGAGTGAAGACAACTGTGTTTTTCACCAGGGAGACCTATTACATTGGGCTTTCTCCATACGTACTCATCTGGGCACCTGAGAGCATGTACCAGGAGGTTCATCTAGTGGCCCAATATCCAAGCAGCTGCTGCTCCTGCAACTTTCTCTCATTTTGTGCTCCATGTTCCTTATTTTCCTGCAGTGGCCAATTGATGCTGAGCCCCCAAAACACAAGGATGTTGGGCCCCTAACATTTGGGCTCCTGTTTTGTCCTGACTTTGCTGCCAGCGTGCTGGAGAAGGGACCGCAGGCTGATCACCCTGAGGTGAGGGGAGCCCTGTTTGGGGCCTGTTTTGTACCAGGCCTGGTGGGAGCAGAGCAGGTTCCATGCTATGGTTGCAGATGGCTGTGGGGCTAGATGATGGTCATGGGAGTGATTCAGCCAGCCCCACTGCTGACCTGTGTCGCTGGCCTGGCTTGGCCAATGTCCCCCCCACAGGCCCTGGACTTTCGGACCTTCTGGGGGGAGAAATCAGAGCTGCGGCGGTTCCAGGATGGCAGCATCCATGAGGCAGTGGTGTGGGAGGCCAGCACTGCCTACCAGAAACGCCTCATTCCTGAGCAGATTGTTAGGCACCTGCTGAAGCTGTAAGTTGCACTGACCCTGCAGCTGTGTGGGGGTCACTGCTGCTCTCCTTGCTTGTGCCACATGCCTGGTAACCCCATTGCCAACTTCATGCTTTGGGGGATGCTGTGGGTTGTTTTGGCTTTGTGAAATTTGGAAGTCATTTCAGTTGTGATCCTGATGCTGTGAGCTGTTTCCCAAGGGAAGGTGGGGAGGGCAGGTGCTGTAGCTTCTGATGATGGTAATGCTGAGGGCAAGGAGGCAGTAGGGTCCTGCCCTTACAGGCAGACTGGATGTTGGGACACATGTTGACAGAGTGGGCAAAGAAGCTCTTTGGAACTTGCAGGATATTTAATGAAATCCTCTGAGACCCTGTGGTGGTTCAGAAGTTGGGTCTCCCTACAGCACTGGAAAGCCTCTGTGTTAGAAGTATATACCTTCTGCCGAAAATGAGACCCTCTTGCACAATACAGAGAGGTTGCCTGGGCCTCTTTGTTATGAATTGAGGAGGGGTTTTGTGAGGAGATGCTTGTACATTGGCAGCTATCACTTTGAATCCTGTGGAGCTGCATGAGTTGTCTGGCTCCTTTGTGTGGGTAACTTGAGCATGAGAGGAGCACACAGAGGTTGGTCTTCTCACCGTGACCTTTCTGTATGGAGGGATTCATCATCCTTGGATTGACTCTTGCCTGTGGACACAGCATACAGTGTTGGGATGGATGGGTTGGTGGGTTGGCGTGTTGTAGCTCTAATGCGCTGTTGTCTTCCCCATAGCCATGCAGACATTCCCGAATCTTCCATCTGCTACATGGGAGCTCTGTTGGAGGCTGTGATTAGGACTGGGAAAGAGGTATGGTTGCTTCCCCAGTGGGGCTGTAAGTTTCTTGAGGAAGGGTGATATGGGGAGGACTATAGGGAGGACATTTTAGCTTTGTGGTCCTGAGGCAGCTGGGTGGTTCCCGAGAGGAAAATTCCTGCCTGTGGGTACTTCGATGGGCAGCATGGTGCTTTCCTTGGATCTTCTAATTCTTTTATCCAACCAAGGCCACTGCTGAAGTTGTCTTGTTCTGGCAGTCCCTGCACCCCATTTCTCCTGCAGGAATCCCACTGTCCTCCTCGTTCTGCTTGTGTCCATGTCCTGGGTTTGACTGTAACAGTTTTTTTCTCCTCTGTAGTAGTTGGTGCAATGCTGTGTTTTTCACTTTAGTCTGAGAACAATGCTGGTAACACACTGATGTTCTTAGTTGTTGCTAAGTAACACCCAGATCATGGACTTTCCAGTCTCATGCTCTGCCAGTGAGAAAGAGCACAAGAAACTGGGAGTAAGCAGAGACAGGACACTTGACCCAAAATAGCCAAAGGGGTGTTCCATACCACAGAACATCATGCCCAGTGTAGAAACTTGGGGGAGTTACCTGGAAGGCCCAGATGGCTGCTGGGGTTGGGCTGGGTGTCGGTCAGTGGATGGTGAGCAATTGTATTGTGCATCACTTGTGTTTATTGTTTGCTTTTCCTTTTCCCTTTTTAGTTTTGTATTCTCTCCCTTTGTTATTTCCCTTATCATTATTATTATTGGTATTATAGTTGTTGGATGGAGGAAGAAGTTGTTCCCTTTCCCATTTTTAAGAGCAAAGGGGAGCAAATCCTGGGCTCCATCAAAAGGAGCATGGCCAGCAGATCAGAGAAGGTGATTCTCACCCTATGCTCTTACTCTCATGAGGCCCTACCTGGAGTACTGTGTCCAGCTGTGGGGACTTCAGCATAAGAAGGATGTGGACCTGTTGGAGTGAGTTCAGAAGAGGCCATGAAGATGCTCCAAGGGCTGGAGCAGCTCTGCTCTGGAGACAGGCTGAGAGAGCTGGGCTGGTTCAGCCTGAAGAAGACTCCGGGGGGAGACCTTAGAGCAGCTCCCACTGCCTAAAGGCTACAAGAAATCTGGAGAGAGGCTTTTTATAGGCCGTGTAGTGACAAGACAAGGGGAAATGACTTTAGACTGAAAGAGGGAGAGAGTTAGGTCAGATATCAGGAAGAAATTCTTCCCTGTGAGGGTGCTGAGGTGCTGGCACAAGGTGCCCAGAGAAGCTGTGGCTTCCCCATCCCTGTCAGTGTTCAAGGCCAAGTTGGACGGGGCTTGGAGCAACCTGCTCTAGTGGAAGGTGTCCCTGCCCATGGCAGGGGGTTGGAACTGGGTGAGCTTTAAGGTCCCTTCGAACAGAAACCATTCTATGATTTTGTGAAATCTGATCCAAAGAATCATCTGTGCCAGGATCAGCTGCTGTCTGGGCAGAGCTGCATGTCAGATATGATAGTCTGTATGGCCTATTGTGTGCTGAGGCAGCAAAAACATGTGTGTGCCATGTCCCTGCAAGCCAGCCTGGATTGAGCAGGGCTGATAAACCCCATGCTGAGAGGGGCTGTGCTTTACTGGAGCCAGAGAGGCACTTACAAGTACAAAAGGAGAAACTCTGGAGGAGCAAAGGAGAAACTTGGGAGGAGCTCACTGTTGTTTGTGGGGCCCTGGGGAGTCTGCAGTGGTCAAAGGATATGAGGGACAAGGGGAATAGACAGTGCAGCCAGATCTAGGGACAGGCAGGACAGTGTTTGTTGTTCGTGGTGCACCCAACAGAGGGTGCTGCTGCTCTGCTGGAAAGCCCAGCCTGGCCGGATATGTGCAACTCAATTTGAATGCCTCTGAGCTGAGTGGTTTGGTGTCAGTGATTTCTTCTCATCATTGAGGCTCCTCTGCTGTGCTCTGGGGAGATGGAAGCAGCAAGGGCAACAGCAATTTTCCTTTTGGTGTTTCTCATCTGCCCTCCCCAGGGCTTCTGCAAAGTTCTGGCTGTTTTCTGTCTTTGCTTTTGCCATACTTCACAGCTCTGCCTTCACTCAGGATGTAGTCAGAGCAGTTTTCTGTTAATTGCTGCCTCTGTTGGCACCATGGTAACTGGCAGGGAGGCAGTAGCAGACCTCTCACCTTGCCAGTACGTGATCTCTTTATTCCCAGATCACTCTTAGCTTTTCCCTTCCTAGGTAGCTTGCTGCCAGTACAGCTTTTGGTGCCATCTTAGTGTCTTGCACAGGAAATAATTTGATTTTCCACTTGAAACGCAACCTCTGGGATGCCTGTGGCTGCCAGGGAGTCACAGACAGTCCTGCCTTTGTCCTCCCTTTTTCTCTTATCTCCCAGTTTTGCCTAGTGCTCCTGCCAGAAGGTGCTGGCTCCTTGGAGCTTGGCTGCGATGCCAGCCCAAGAGGGAGGCAAGATGGGCACTCATGCAGGAATTGAAGAGGTGAACAAAGAGACTTCCTGTGTGTCTGCAGGCATCAGGGACGGGTGAGGAAGCCATGGTCAGTGTTGTCCGCTCCTACGACGATCTGAGCCGCAAGCTTTGGCACCTGAAGGAGCTGCCGCTGATGGTGACGTCTGTGCAGGGTGTCCATCCAGCCCTCCGGTACACGGATGTGAGTGTTTCTGGGCACAGCCCATGCATGGGGGTCTGCTAGGAGCTGGGGAATGCCCTGGGGTGAAGTGGGACAGAGAGAATCAGTTACTCTGCTTTTGTGGCTCCCGAGAGCCCTCAGGGTGATGCAGTGCCTCTTCTTTGCTGTCCTGCTCCTCAGGCTGGCTGTGCACAAGTTGGCTAAGCACTCTGTGCCAGAGGGGTTTGCTGGGCTGGGAGGTTTAGGGTGAGTGGGTGCATGGTGCCCTGGGTTTTCTGCTGTCTGTTCTCAGTCACTGGACATCTGTTCTCTCCCAGGTCTTTCCTCCCATTCCCATGAAGCCAATTTATTCCTTCCATGCCCAAATCAAGACCAGGCAAGTGCTGCTTCCCTCAGAGGAGAAGCCCTGCCCAGCCTACATAACCCCTTTGAAGAGTAAGTCAGAAAGGTGTGAGTGGAAGATTATTTGGTGTGGGGAAGCAGAGGCAGGCAATGACGCTGGCTCAATTACTGCTGCATTGGTATGCTGCAGGTGGAAGCAGAGCCCTGGCTTCTCCTGCTCTGCTGCTGTAATTTCTAGTCCCAGCAATCCCCACCCAGCACCTCATTTCAGTGTGAGGCTCATTGGGCTCCTGCTGTCCATTTGTCCCCAGTAATCTGCCACATGGAAGGCAGTGGCCAGTGGCCACAGGACAAAGATGCTATCAAGCGCATCAAGGCGGCTTTCCACCTCCAACTGGCTGAGCTCCTCCAGCAGCAGCACCAGCTGGTTTGCAGACCTGCGGTGACCCACACTGATGTGTATAAGGTAAAGGGGTGACAGAGATCTTCTCCAGACCTGACTTTGTGTCCTGGGAGGCAGGCAAGGGGCTGTGGTAGTGATCCCACTGTGAAAAAACAAGATTTGGATGGTGGGCATTATGGAAGAGTGTGCTGAGACTGTGTTGATGCCAGGATGCTGCAGTTGCATCCCTGAGGTGCAGCATAGCTTGTGTTACTACCAAGCCTGATTTCACTTTCTGCTCCCATCTCAGGATGGGTATGTTTTCCGTCTCCAAGTAGCCTACCACCGGGAGCCCCTGATCCTGAAAGAAGTGGTCACCCCGGAAGGAATGCTAAAGTACCAGGACACAGAGGAATCTCGGCAGCTGGAGGTGGAAATACAGCATATGCCCTATGTAACCAGCTCCCTGCATGGGTAGGTGAGACAGGGAATGCCTGGAGGGCTAGGACATCAGATGGGGTTGGAAGCCAGTGTGGAGGTGCCCTTGGATGCTGGAGAGTGATGATGGGGAGAGGAGCTCACTGTGGGAAGTGGCTCTTCATTTCACCTTGTGAGAGGTCCTGTGGGAGGATGGAGGGATGAATGTGGGTTGGGGTGGCACCAGTTGTCACATCTGAGGTCACTGTTAGGGGCACACAAGTACCAAAGAGCAACATGGTTAGAGAGTAGCATCTGTCAGCGTTTCACCTTTGTGCCCCCAGAATGTTAGCACCTATAGAGATGCTGTGCTTGTGTTCCTGGTAGATTTTTGCCCTCTGTTCTCTCTTGCCAAATGCTAAAAGGCTGTTTTAGGTCCTGGGATGTGTGGGTTGAGCAGTGGCTTGTCTCCCTCCTTGCAGGCTCCAGCAGCAGCACCCTGTCTTTGGCAGTGCTTGCCGACTGGCCAAGCGATGGGTCAGTGCCCACCTCCTGAGTGACAACATCTCTGAGGAGTGTGTGGACCTCCTTGTGGCGTTTCTCTTCCTCCACCCCGCCCCCTTCACACCACCCAGGTGAGGATGAGGATCCCGGGCTGCCTCAGTGGGGATTTAGTGCTTTTTTCCCTTACCTGGAATGAAGGAGGAATGGGATACTGGTAGGGCAGGAGTTGCTGGGAGGGTTTAGCAGGAAACTGTGCTGCTAAAATGCTGTCCCAAGCCCTGTTGGGAGCAGCTGGCTAAAAGGGGTGGAGATGCTTGGTATTGCAGGACTGTGGCTTCTCCTACCCTGTGTGCTGCAGAGAAAGATGGGGAAGTAGGTAAGGATGGGACCAAGTGCCCTTGTGCTCTTTGGGTGCTGGTGAAACAACAACAGGGTGTCTTGTCTTTTATTAAGGACTGGCAGGCCCCTTGTCCTGGGGTTGGTGGCCAGGAGAAGTAGGGGTGAGGGCTGCATTGTGATTGCCAGCAGCCTGGGGCTCCTGGGTTCCCCAGGAGGGATGCTACCATGTTATATATGTACCTGCAGCCTCCCTCCTGGAGAGAATTCCCAAGGGAAGGGCTAGTGGTCAGCTGCTGAAAGCTGAGTGGAGTAGCATGTTAATAAATAACCCCACGGAGTGAATTCCTTGCTGGCACCTGGCAAGTGGATGAGATGTGGCCCAGAGAGAGTGAAATGAAGTTTAAAAGGAAGTGATTTTGCTTCATGTCGAGCCAAAAGGTTGCTGTGCCCTGCACTCAGGATCTGGTTTCTCCCTCCCCAACAAAGTAGCAGGAGTAACAGCCTGATGCCTACAGTGCTTTCCTGTCTTCTAAAATACCCTGCTAGGAGGAGGGTGTTTTCAGTTCTTCCTAGCTATCCGGCTTCACAGCCATGCTGTATTACAGGGGGAAGAGCACAGTGGGTTGCCATTCAGATCTATACCAGAGATGGGAGCACCCCAGGAAATGGGACAGTGTTTCACTTCTACAGGTTTCTTTTACTTGGGGAGACAGGAGCAAGTGGGAAGGACTTCGCCTGGGGATTTGGAGAAGAGGAATTGCCTCATACTTGTCCCGGACTTTTTAACCCAGACGCCCCTTCCTTGGCTGTGTGTGTGCTGGGCATTACTAAGTTACACCCAAGTGTAGCCCGTCTGGTGGCCAGGGGAGCAAATGTCAGTGTTAAATTGCTTTGTCTTGCCTGCAGCTCTCCTCAGGTGGGATTTCTGCGTTTCCTTGATTTGCTGTCAACCTTTGACTGGAAAAACAACCCCCTGATTGTCAACCTGAATGCTAGCCTGACAGGTTAGTAGGCAGTACAAAAGAGAGCTGTGGCATGAGGTTCTTGAGCCGTCCTTTTGTCAGTGCCTGGCTTGGGGGGTCTTGGATATATGGAGGCATTACAGCTTCTGCAGGGGGCAAGGAGATTTTCCTCTCCCTTCTTCTCTTGCCATGCTTAACTTTGCTTCAGGGTGAGTTTTGTTGTGGCATGGCTTTTTTTTTCCCTCCTGCCTGCCTTTGAAGAGGTAATGGTGCTCTGTTGCTTCTGGCTTTTGATGTAATCTGTGATGAGTCTGGGTGATGCTGGATGTGGTGATGTCTTTGGAGCCCTCTGTTCCTTTGTAGCCAGCATTTTTGCTTGAGGCTTTGCCCTACCTTTTTGGGGCCAAACCTTCGGTTGTGCTGGGATAGCAACTGGGTTCTTGAAGCTTCAGTGTCTCCTGTGCTGGGTCTGCTTTGAGAACTACATTGAGCTGCTCAGATTATGGGAATGATCTGCTAGTTCTCAATTTCAAAACCTGCAAGGGAAAAGGGCTTCAGTGCTGTAGGTTTTGTTATATCCTGAGCCGTAAGAATTTCCTGGTAAAGGTCTCTAGTTTCCGAAACAGCACTTTGGTGCACCCAGGCAGACCTGCGGTCCTGGCCTCTTCTTATGTTTGGTCTGTTGATTGTCTTTTGGACACATGCCCCCTTTCTCCAGGAGCCAGGAGAGACCATGGTGTTGTTTCGGCTTTGTGTGGTCATGGGGTGGGGAAGATGGCAACACGCAGCTTGTAAAGCTGATCTACAGAAAATGGTGAAGCTGCTTGGGAGAGAATTGTGTTTTGGAGCCCGATATTTTTCTACCTTCCAGCTTTTTTGAGTAAATAGGAATTGATTTTGCCAAAAGAGCTTGTTTTTGTTTGTTTTTTTTTTTTGTTTTTTTAATTTTTATTTTTGTTACTTGATGAGGGGGGAAGTAGAAATCTCTTTGGGTACGAACTCTCATTAGCTTATAACATGAGCCTGTGTCAGTCTCAGTGCCTGCCATGTCTGGGCCTGCCTGGGTGGGTATGGAGACAAGGTCTATCTATCCCTGCATCGTGCTCCAAAAATTCCTGCAGGTGAATGCTGAGGGAAGTGTGAGAGCAAAGCAAGCCCAAGGGAATGGAGCTCTGGCTGCACGTGGATGTGGGGTCAGAGGGTGGGAGAGGATAAAGCTTGTTGTACTACCCTTGTCTGGGCTGCAATACATGAGTGAGGAGCCTGGAGGACTGCTGAAGGATGGGCAGAGCATCTCACCCACCTGCCTTCCCTCCCCAGATGCTGACTGCACAGAGATCAAGAGCAAATTTGCGGCCGCTCGCTCCCGCCTCCCAGTCATGTTCATCGCCACCCCCAAAGATCAGTGGAGCTCCATGTGGACCCAAGAGCAACCCTCTGCTCAGGTAAGCTATGCCCTCTGTCCTTGTACTGTGGGAGCTGTTGGCTTGGGGCTGTTTCCTGCTTCTAGTGCTGAAGCAAGCTCCAACAGCCCTCTGGGTGAGCAGGGTCCTTGCTGCATCCGGGACTGCCAGGTTTCACCCTCTGGCTTTTTTTCTTCCCCAGATTCTGCAGCGACTTATTGTGCTGGCCTCAGAGTCTCTCCGTGCCCTGGAGGAGCAGCTCATGGACCCAGTCAAGACCCAGGATGTGAAGGTATTCCCCTGGGCTACTAGCACAAAGGGTTTTGCTTTGGCAAAGTGTACTGGTCTTTGGTGATGATCACTAGGATGAGTTTGTAGGATTCCGACTGTGCTCTTACATGGTTGTCCTGGAATATGAAAACAGCAAAGATGGGATTGTGAAGGCTGCTGCCCCACCCTGCTTCTGGGGGACCCAGCTCTGCATAGCAAGTTGGGGTGACATATCATTGACTAGCACAGATTTATTTTGTATTCTCTGGTTTTCCTGGGACATGAGGAAATGCACAGTATTCCTTTATCAAATCAGTTGCATGTCCGTGGCTGGAGCAACAGGCTTCTCTGAGAGACTCAGTCTGAGTGTAGCTGTACAAATCTGGACTGTGTGCTTGAGTCTAACCTGGCCTAAGATGGTTTTGGCTGGATGCTGACAGGGACTTTAGGAAGATGATATTGTGGTTTTAGTAGAGGAGCAAGGCCATATATGCTTTCGTTTGCACAGTGATTTAATTTTTAAGTTAAAATATCCCTTGCTGAAATGGATCTGGGAGCTGTAGACATATTTGTTTGCCCATTGAGGGGAGATGTATGTTTTGGAGGGGAGAGATTGTATGTGTACCAAATGGTCACCAAGGCAATTGAAGCTGAGAGGACTCAAAAAGCCAAACAGCCGTTAGATATGACAAATTCGCATCATCAAAACAAAACAACCAACCTCATATAGTGGATTGTTTGTTCTGCCTGGGCAACATAAGAAGGATTTACTGGCATTGCTTTCAGTTCTGGAAAGTATTAGTGGGGTGAGGTCTACTTGAGGCAGTAGCGGTCTGTGTTACAGGGCTGTGAAGGGGTGTTGTACTTATGAGAGATGTGCTTGGTGTGCCTCAGTGTGGACCCAAGACCAAAATGCAAGAGGTGCAGTGTGAGCTGGGGGTAGTTAGCTTCCAAAATGAGCTGTTGCCTGTCCATAGCATCCTCCCAACCCTTTGACTCCATCTCCTTGGTCCTCCTTCCCTCTCCCCTTTACCTGGCCATTGCAGTGTGATCCCTTCCCACCCCCAGGGTATCCCTCTGCTGTCACCCTCTGTCTGCTTAGTGGAAGATGCTGCTGCTCTTGGGACAACTTCTTTTGGACAGACGGGTCTGTCCTATAATTGCGCAGCTCCTTGTGTCCCCTGGGTGTCATTCAACTCCTGTTACTTTCTTGACTCCTCGCCTCACTCCTGGGACTCTGCCACATGTGGCACAGTTACCTCTCTCTGCTCACTGTCTGTCCTTGTCTTTTTTGCCCACACACTCCACTGTCGTGCACTCAGGTTGGTTTCCTGGGGTCTGTGGTCAGGGCTGGAGAGGACCTCCCTTGCTCTATGGAAGGCTCTTTTCCAGGTACCATCTCTGAGTCCTGGGGACAGCAATTAATTTTTTCTGGCCACCTGGGAAACCAATAGGATAGAGACCGTATTCCTTTTGACTAGACATCTGATGTGGGAAGGAAGCAGCTCCTTTCTCTTGAGTGTTGAGCTTGCTGAACAGTAGGGCTGTGGCAATCAAGCGTGTCCTTCCTGGTGCACTTTGGTGGCCCAGAGAAACATTTAGCCTAACCAGGCTGTATCAGGAGATGGCCATAAGGGAGATGAGTATATCCTACATGAGGGAACTTGATGGTGGTTGGACTTGATGATCTTAAAAGTCTTTTCCAACGTAGTTGATTCTATGATTCTGTGAACCACCTTGCTCTCAACAAAGTCCTTATTAAAGCACTTGCAGGGGTGGAGAGTAGTGAAGACTCATGCTGGAATGGAATATGTCTCAGGCCAGAGGAAATGGGGTGGCCAGTATGGGCTGGAGCTCTCTGTGGCTCCACCACAGCTGTGTTTTTCCTGTGGATGTTTTGGCAAATTTACAATATTAATCTCACAAAAAATTTTTGGCTTTGGTTTGCTGCTTTCTAAGGAGAAGGTAATAAAATGCAAATAAGGACTTGGGAAACATCTCTCGCCTCTCCTGCTCACCTGTGTCCTATATTTAGTAAGAGTGGTCTTTTCTCCCTGCAGATGGTCTTTCGCCCTCCTTTGGACTTCTATGATGTCCTAATCCACCTGAATCCAAACCAGATTCCGCGGCATCTGGAGGGCGTGGACCAACCTGTGAAGTCCTTTTCCCGGGGTGTGGTGAAGAACAGCGCTGCCGAGAAGATCCTCTTTCCTGTGGTGGATTATGACCCTGTACAGTGCTACCTTCGGGAGCTGAGAGTAAGCACAGCCTGCTGGGGAAGCACAAGGAGGCTACCTTCTTAAGGGGGAACTGCCTTTTGGCATTTTGCTGCTTGCAGCACCTAGTGGGTGACATCTTTATGTATTTTGCATGTGATGGCTACTCAGCTCTCATGGAGACCTGGCAGGAGGCTAACTTCTTGTTTGGAGAGGAGCTGGAGACTGATGGACGTGGTGATCAGGAGAGCAGGCTCCTTGGGGAGGCTGTGAACTGCTTGCCACAAATCTGGCTGTGTGTCGAGGAAACTCATTGGGGTGTGTTGCAGCTTATAGGACCTTTTTGTGCTTCTAGTCAACTCTGTAAGCATGTAGAAGTAAAAAGTGCGAAAGAGACTTCCCTGGAAAGCAGGGAAAGCGTTATTCTTTCAGCAATTATGGCTTAATTGGTACAGTCAGTAGTGACATCCCAGCTGTCTGAATTTGTACTGCCTGTTTTCTCTAATACAGGTAATAACAGACTCGGACTAGGGTTTGTTTGGGTTACAAATGATAGCTGGTTCTAAATCCAGTATGCTAACATTCTAATGAAGAAACATGGATATGAGCAAAGGTCACGTTGACTTATTAGAAGCAATGTTGTGTTCACTTGGTGTCATGTTCTTAGACCTGAGGGTGCTCAGGTGGGATCAGAACAGGAACTGGTTGCAGATTTCTCTGAAGAGCGAGCTACAGGGTAAAGAGCCTGAAGTCTGCCTAAGTAACCCAATCTGGGGGCTTTTCTTCCTCTTGAAGGTTCCGACATAGATATGTCTGTTCCCTTGCAGCAGTTGTATTGGAGGGATCTTGCACTACCAGTTCACTTGTTTCTCATAGCTTCCAGGTCAGAAGCAGGCAGACATGAAGGGGCTGATGAGTATCTCTCTGGGCCAATGGGTGTTTCTGCTGCTGGAAAAATTGGAGAGGTGACTCTGCAACATGCTGCCAGATAACTCAGCCATGTCCATCTTTGTTGGAAAGCCTCAAAAGCTGACTTTGCACTGCAGGCTCATCAGCAAGCATTTGTGCTGAGCTGTCTGTTGAAACTGCTCCATCTGAAATCGTCTGGCTTCAAGTCTTGGTGTACTGATGTGGTTGTTTAAAGGCAAGACCTTTGCATTGGCTTCGTGCTTTGACCTGGCTTTGGTTGGTAGCCTCTCCAGCACCCTTGTATTTCTCTGATGTAAGGGGGGGTTCAGCCCCTCCTCATCCTGCAGGCTGGGAGGTCAGCCCAGGGGCGATCCAAATGCAGCAAGACGTTGCTGCCAGAAAGGAGTGTGGTGACAGCAGTGGGTCCTTATGAGAGATTTTGGATAAGAAGGCACTTGGATGCAGAACTGGCTGGCTTTGATTCAGAGTAATTTGCTATCCCCTAATCGCACAAACCACAGCATTGAGCAACAGGGCTGTAGCCAAAGCTGACAGTGCAGCTGTGGTGGGTTGATACCAACAAAGGGAGACATCTGCCACACAGTGATGCTGTGGGATTTTGTTCTCTTGTGTGGGCAGAAAAGAAGCATCTGCGCTTTTCTGAGCTTCCAGTGTGAAAACGGGATTTAAATGCCTGGGCATATGGGTTTAGTTGAGAGGCCAGTAAGCAGCATTTCCTCATTGGCTCAGTAACCAGGATACCCACTTTTCTCCTGTCCAGCCTGTTTGCTTCTGAGAGAGGTCCATTTTTTTCTCAAATCAAAGGGGTTAGCGTGGCAGGAGTGCTCTGGAACCAAAGGATTGTTGTGTGCCTTCCACAGGGAGCCTAATCAGAAGAGAAAATGAAAGGAGGGGGAGTGTTGAGTCTTGACTGATTTAATTTTTCCTGCTCCAAGAAGATGTGCTGCAGGAACAGGTCTGATTGAGTTGCTCTGGTGTCTGGGAGCCTCTGGGTAGAGATGAAAGGCTGGTCATGGGATTCAGACAGCAAATTCTTCCATTCTGGGACAGATCTGGTAGAAAAGGCCTGTTCTGGGAGTCTGTCCAGATGGGAAGGCTTTGCAGACATACGCTTTTGAAGGAAAGCAGGTGCCAGACATCGGGCAGAGAGGGCTTCCCTGGAGCTTCAGCCCATCACAAGGTTCCCAGCCACTTGTGGTCCTGAGTCCTTATAGTCCTTGAGCAAACCCTGTGCCTGGTCCTGGAAGGGATTCTGCTGCAAGGCTAAATTAAGCTTAAATGTCTCAAATGATGCTGCAGTTGGTTCTCTATCATGTCTGCTGGTCTGTGTTATGATGGCTTTTGACCTGCAGAACCCCACCCAGCGATTCAAGTCAGTGTTGCTTTTGCATCAATGTGGCTTGGCTGTCCTCTGGATTTAAGAGGTTACAAGACTCGTAGATATACTTGCCATGCCCATCTGCATGCATTCAGGAGCTCATAAAACCCGAAGACCCTAGTTTCCTCCCTGAGGTCCAGAGCTCTTCTCTCATGATGGAGAAACTCGTATGAAGCTGCCTGTGCAATGTCCATCTTCATTTCTGTAATGGCTGTGAAAAGATCTGACATTTCGTACTTGGTCTTTGGTCTCACTAGGTCACTGAATGTGAGGTGCTTTCTTTCACTGAGATCTAGATTTCTCTAGCTGCATGTGCCTGTGGAACAGCTCCTGGCGATGGAGCTGCCCATCTTGTACTTGGGGGATGTTTCCTGCTTTATTGTAAACATCCTTCCCTCTAAAGCAGTGTTTGCATTTCTTGTGCCTTCAGACAAGATCTGTCTGGAAGACTTGCTGCCTTTTTCTTTCATCCTCTCACGGTGTAGGAATGTGTATCTTGCTGCTGTATGTTAGGAAGGAATTAACGATACTAAAATTCTCGGCCCTCTTACAATATATAAGCTATGGTTATGGGGTGTACCTGGAAGTGGTGAAATCCTTTCAGATCAGACTGTTCCCTTCCTGTTTTGACTGACAGGTCTGATTCCCATGATGGCTCCAGACATGCAGAGGCGAACTGAAAGTCTCTGGGCTCTTGGTAGCATGGAGGAGATCTTTCTGTCTGGATCTGCTTGCTTGGAGGAGCAGAAGTGACAGGAAATCACCTGCTCTTACAACCCTTATCATAGTGCCCAGGGCTGGAAGTGGATGAACATGTGTGCGGCACATATATGGGCGCGCACTAGCTTAGCTCCTTCGTGAGCTCTGAGGGTTACATTTCTTATGTGTTGGTAATGCTTTCCCAGAGGTCCTGTAGGATTTGTCCTTTAGGAAGTGACATTAGTCTCAGATGATTTTTGGATTAGTGGTCAAGGCATGTTTGCTAATGCAACCAGGAGAATATGGGTGGCTTTTTTCCTTACCATACTTGTTTGCTGCTTCCCCAAACTCCTGGGTCAAGGATGCTTATGTGTCTATGGTGGGGCACTTGAGGTGAAAAAGCTTTGATAGTTTGAATTATCTTTTACTAGCTGAATGCCAAACCAAACACCCAGGTTTATTTTCTCTTTTAAAACCCTTCTGATACAGAAGTAACCCCAGCCTTGTTTTCTTGACAGTGCTCCTTGCTCTGTTTGGGTGTGGGAGAAGGCTCTGTCTGTGTCACATAGCCTATGAGCATCAGGGCGGGTTGCAGTGGGATGACAAGGACCTCAAAGTGTTAACCACAAATGTAGTTTGTTTGAATTGAGTAGCTTTAATAGCATTTTGTACTGGTAGCTCCCTTGCTGAGAACACTTAAAATGCTCTAAGCACTGAGCAAATGTTGATTGATGTGTTTGACACCTGAGCATTTTGGGTGTGGAGATCTCTCTGAAAATATGCTCTTTTTTCAGCAGCTGTTATGCAATGAGCCTGATCTATGGGTAAAAGCAGTGAAAAAATGATTAGGTTAAAAAAACCACCCCTAAACAACAACAGTGGAGTTGCTTAACTAGCAGAGAGCGCTTACTCATTGCAAAATCCATGCTTAGGCTGGAGCTGCTTAATCCTATAATCCCAATTTAGGTCAGGGTATTGTTTTACTCACCACCTTTCTCCATCCTTTCATTCCTACAGCACAGATGGCTCCTTACAGACCCTGAGCTAATATTCTTCCAACCAGTTCCCCAGACAATGGGGCTCTTCTGAAACACAGCACTGAATATGCAGGTCCCCCATGTCTCTGCAAGATGAGGACTTGCTGTAGGTTTTGCTTATGGCAGGGATCCTCCTGAGCAAGAAGAGCTTTCCCTAAGCCTTTAAAGCTGGAGTATAGCCAACAATACAGCAGCTTGAGAAGGGAATAGGGGTTAAATGCACTTCATGCCTTTTCTCCCTCTTCTCTTAAACTTTCCCTTAAGGAAGGTGTTAGCAGGCTCAGGCAAGCCCAGTGGCACTGGGCATGGAGCATGGGATGTGGAAAGGAAGGTGAACTGTTTGTTTTTACATCCCAAGCCTCTGTACAAACTGAAGCACAGTGACTAATACACCAGACCCTTTTAATACTGCAGTTTCCCAAGAATTGCATGTGTATCTCCACAGCTCAGTGCAGCCAGCCCAAAGCAGTAGCAGGGGGACGATGCTGGGAGCAGCATGTCTGCAAAGCCATCCTTTCAATATCTGCTCTCTGCTGTCTGGATAAAAAGTGCTTGAGTATCAGGCGGCACAGTGGTTTTATTGGGAAACCAGCTGGGAGTGCTCCTTTCCTGGCATTCCAGCAAGATATGCCTGTAAAAGAAACGCATTCTCATAGGGAGCATCTCATAGCACTTGAGACCTTACTCCATAGAGCAGCTTTCTGAGATTCTCACATGCTCTGCTCCTGTTTGTTTCGGAAAACAGTATATTGGCGGTCAGTGTGCCCTGAGCTTTCTTGCCTTTCTTTGAACTTTCCCTCCCAGTCACTGTTTGCCTTTTGGTAACAGGAGGAGTCGTCCCCTGTTGCCTGGGCTCTGAGCATAACCTGTTGCTCTGAGCAGAGAAATGCTAGGGTGGATTGCCTTTCTCAGTGTATTTTTAGACAGTGGTTTTCCTAGCCAGTTTGGCGAGATAATGCCTTGACCAGCCTTGCCCCTGCGAAGATCCCATGAAGCTGGGTGAGCTGGCAGGTCTCAGGATCTTCCCAGCTTGATGGCCTAATCTCTTTGCCCTCTGTTTGTGATGCTTCAAGTCCAAACTCATAAATCTGGCTCTGAAGGTTGCAGACAACACCACCCCTCCCTGCTTATCACGTCTTTACTCTTAAAAAGTTACCCCACCCTTTGGGATCACTGGTAATACCAGCCAAATCCACTTTTTTCTCCTCCTAGTGCAGTCCTGGTATGCTCATACAAGACCCTTCCGAGCTTGCCTTGCGGTTGATGGTTTTTTTCATGCTCATCCTTACGATACAGTCATGCCCACAGAGACCTCTCTTTGTAAGAGCATGGCAGAGTTGCAGCTGAGAAAAGTTGAGGGGATGGGGGAGAAGACTGAAGAGGGAGCAAAGGGTCTGTATTTCTTCCAGTAGGTTGCTGCAGAAGTGGTGAGGCTATGTGGAGAAACTTGTCCTGTACTGATACTGGTGGCTGTTTGCTCGGCCCAGTAAGCATGTACCATTGCCTGATGTTAACCTCCAGGATGAACAAGGGTCAGAAAGCAGCTTCTTGGCAGTCTTGGTCAGCTGTGCTCAGGGTGTGATCTCTCCAGGTGCCAGTGTGTTGGTCCTCAGCTGTAAGGCCAGATATTAAGGTTAGGAAACTTGCTTGCACACAGCATTGTTTCTGGTGCAATTCTCATCCCTGTTTCCTTGCAGTGCTGGAATCCAGCATGCATCGGCTTGGGGAAAACCAGGCTGTGGACTTCCCCTCTGCAGGGTCTCTTTCTGACCTCTGCTGCCCAGCTCCACCAAAGGAGCCATGCACTGGCACAGCTGCTGAAACATAGGCAAGGAGGGCAGATTCCTGCCGTGCCTCCACTGAGCATTCCATCTCTTTGCACCTCACAAGACTGTGTTACTTAGCATTTCTGCTGATGTTTCCTTTTGGGATGTTGTGTGCTGAGAGCACCCCCTGATGTGGGATTTATCTTGTGGGAAGAAGCAGCTTTGATGCCTTGGTTGTACATACTGCAGAGCTTGAGATGCAGGCCTCCAGTGAAGATCCTTTACTGGGGTTTGTTTTTGCTGCCAGGTAGTTGAATGTGTTGTGGCAGGATTGCAGGCTGGACGGGAACCCGTCTCTTGCCATCTGATGCACTGTGAAGTGTTGAATGTGGCTGTTGGGACATTGGGATAAGACAGTTAGGTAGTGCCAGACCCATCTGATGGGGGACCATGGAATGACTGATGAACACTCACTGGGTTGTCACCTAATGGATTCAGTGTCCTAAAGCTAGATGCTGATTTCTGTGTGTTCTTGCAAGACCTTGGGAGGTGGTGGATCATGTTTGTGCTCTCTAGGACAGCAAGAGGTAGCCAGTGATGATATCTGCATGCAAAACTTGGAGGCAGTGTGCTGTATCCATCAAGGCTGGGGGAAAAGAGGTGGCAAGAAGCACCTAAGTCTTGTCAGTGGACTGTCAGTTGGGAAGTCACTGGAAGAGTTGCAGCTTTGGTCCTGGCTGCTGTGGAGCTCCAGTGGTGTCCCTGTGTAAGGAGACTGAGTCAGGGATGGGCTCTGGCTCTGGGATGTGTGATACAACCTCTGTTTTCTACCCAGGATGCCTTCAGTGATCTTGCCTTGTTCTTCTACGACAAGCATGGTGGGGAAGTGATTGCAGTTCTGTGGAAACCTTTGAGCTTTCAGCCTCAGCCGTTTAAGGTGAGTTTTTGACTGCTTTAAGCTTCATGTTACTTTTATGCCCTGAAAGCTTTTCTTTTTCTGCATTGTAATTGCTTTCTCTAACTCCTGTCAGCCCAAAGGCTGTTTGAGAAATGGAGCTCTGTCGCTTCTTAGAAAGGGTAAAACCAAGACAGGGCTCACCAGCAGAGCTGAGAAGGGAATGTGTGTCCCTGGACAAGCCCGAACCCCATAATCGTGGGTCAGAACAGAGGTCTCTGTCCAAGATGCTCTTCTTTGGTCCCCTCCTAGGAGGTGGGTGATGCCTTCTTTGCCAGAGACATTTCTTGTATACAGGAGGCTGTACCATCCAAGTGGCTTTGGGCGTCTTACCCAGAAATACGCGACCCACAAGAAGTTAGGGTGTCAAGCCCGAGTCTTGTCCATGGATGGAAATATTTCCCAGCTACACTGTGTGGGTTGGCAAGCTAGAGGGTGGCTAGGTGTGAGGCATGCTGAAGTGATTCATACTGCTTTCTATGAAGGAAAGACGCAAAGAAACCAGTGACTCATGGCTCAGAGTTGGCAGCCCAAGCTCTTCTGCTGTCAAGTCTCCTGGTGATTTACCTCCCCTATCTTCATGGCCAGAGGGCATAGGCCATTCAGCCTACCTGCAATTGTGAAACCTAGTTCACAGGAATGAAATGAGAGGAGGAGATGCTTGTGTCTGAGCTGAGGCTGGCTTGATTAAACATGGAGAGTTTGTCTTCTGGTGGAGCCAAGGGTCTCTTCCTACTCAAGGTCTTTGCGCCCACCAAAGAGGAGAGCCACAGCAGCTCTTAGCATTGCAGTGTGGTCCCTTTTGCCTAGCCCATCTGCTCTGCTTTGAGAGGCTCTGCTTTGAGAGGCTCTGCTATGCCTCTGCGCACTGTTCACATCTCCACCATGCTCCTGGCCATTAGTTCTCTTCCCCGTGATCTTTGGAGTGTGGCTCCAGAAATAAACCCTAAAAGGGGCTAGAAGGGCCACTCTTGAACTTTTTTAGCTCTAATAATTAGTGCTGATGGGGTTGAGAAGTTGAGAATAGGGTGTAGTGGTGTGGCAAGGGTTGAGTATGATGAGGCTGAAGAGCGGTTCTGTTATTAAGGGCTTGCAGAGGTTGCAAAGCAGCTCTGAGCTGGTCCTCCCATTTGTGCAATATGTGTATGTCCTGCAGGCGTCCAACATGAAAGGAAGGATGGTGACAACTCTGAACGACAAGCTCGTCTGTGTTCCCAACGTGGAGGCAATTCTGGAGGACTTTGAGGTTCTGGGAGAAGGCCTGGTGAAGAGTGTGGAGGCTCGTACAGAGAAATGGACTATCTGAGGCCACTGCTCACATGCTATTTTGTGAGCCACACTATCTGAGGTGTCAGAGGGACCCATCCTGAAGCAGTTTGTTCACTCTGGGACTGTTCCTTTTCAAGAATCAGTCCTAGGAAAGGCTTTTGGCTTTTTAAATCCCAGAACTGTGTTTTATTCTATTTATCTTTATATGCCTTGTTCAGAAAGTTGACGAAACCTGTTCCTGTGTTCAAGAATACAAATGCCTTTTTATTTTGAAGAAGATATAAAGAGGGGAGAAAGCTTTTGAAGGTCTTCTTGTTCATTGTAGGAAACAAAGCTGTGTTCAGATGAGAATGTCAAGGCCTGAAAATTGCGTCTGAAGTGTGCATTAGGAAGGCAGTTTCCTAGTTCAGTAGAGAGTTTATATCAACTGCTTATTCTAGTGTTTAACAAAACCAAAGGAACACTGAGCCCTTCAAAAATGAGCAGGTTATTCCCCTCTGCTCAGTCTTGGTGAGACACCTCTGGTATGCAGACCTCTGTCCTACAAGAAGAGGTTGCAGGAGCTGGGCTTGCTCAGCCTGGAGAAGAGAAGGCTTGGGGGGCCTTGGCAACGTGTTTAAGACCTGATGGTGGAGTGGAGAAGATTGAGTCAGCTCTTCTTGGTGGTGCCCAATGATGGGATGAGTTGAAATGCAGGAAATTACACTTGCAATAGTTTTTTACAATGAAGGTGGTTGAACACAGGCACAGGCGCCTAAGGGAGTGGTGGGTTCTCCATCCTTTGGAGATACTCAAAATCCAACTGGATGTGGTTCCTAGTGCCAGAGGTGCCTCTGCTCTGAGCAAGGGTGCAAGATTATTTCTCTTGTGTGAAATTATCGTGGGGACTCCTGATATGAAAGGAGAGAGAGAAGAGGGAGCAAATGCATTAACCCCGTTCTGTCCTCTGATAGCAGCAGCGCACATATTCCAGCAGCAAAGCACTAGGGAGTCACATGTGGAGTAAAGAAAACAGGTTTCATGATGTGTAGGTAGTGCAGAAACCAAAAACAGATCAGGCTTGGGACGGCAAGTGGATGTTCATGCAGTTTAACTGTAGACAGTTGATGCTTTGTAAGCAGCATTTCAGATGATATGTTAAATCTGTTTCTTCCAGGCCTACTTTCCCCTTGCTGTATGTTGTGCATGTGAACCGTTTGGGGCCAGGGCGCTCTCCTTCCCGCTTATATCTGTGCTTTTTCCTAGGGCACACAGAGGTGTATGCTGAAGCCTGTGTTAGCTCGCAGGGGAGCAGAGCTCCAGCCCCTTGCCACACCTGGTGAACTGGGAGGTCCTGCTTCCCCTTGCCCAGGGCTGTCATGGGATGGAGCTATTCATTCCCTGCATGAGAATATTTATAGAGAGATGGTCTTTGCTTTTGCAACTGAGCAGTGCCATAATTCTCCCTCCTCTGTCCTCCCCAGCCCAGCTCCTGTTGGTGAGGTGGCTCCTGGGATATGTGAAGGATATACCCTGAAGGGGTAGCCCTGCGGTACTTCTACTTTTATCCGCTTCTGTTACACTATCAAGCATTGTATTGCTACTCCCTTTCCTTTTTACTTTTAAAATGATGTAAAACTGTTTAACTTCCAGGTACCCTGTATTGGATCCCTCTCTGCTCCTCCATTCTTGGTTAAAACACTGCCGTTGGCTGTATCCAGCAAAGGGCCAGGAAGTGTCCAGGCTAGCCTTCTGCAGAAATAACAATTCTAAGTTAACTGAGATAAATCATAAAATCACAGAACAGCCCAGGCTGGAAGGGACCTCTGAAATGAACTTGCTGGTAACCAAACCCTCATACAAGTACCAACCTGCTAGTGTTTCACAATGTCATGCCGCTGTGCTCAGTAGCCAGATGTGAGCCCAGGTTAGGCCTGTGGTGCAGATGTTTGCTGGTGTTAAGGTCCATTTTGGTGTCAGATACTGGTATCTCAGCAAAGTTCTTGAAAGAAATGCACTCGAGACTGGCAAAACTGACCACTGTTAACCCAGGGTTGATCCATGGGCTCCTGCCTCCTCTTTCAGAGGAAGAATAACTTCTCAATGCCCCAAATTCCCCAGTATCCAAATATTTAAAGGCACCGTTGAGCCGTTCTGGAGCCCTTGTTTGTACAGTCAGACACAGCATGTGTCTAACTGAAGACAGATCCCTATGGCCAATGTGGGTGGACAAAACCACCTTGAGATTCAGCTGGAAAGCCTGGGGTTGCTCTTAGGAACTGGGTGTTGGGTGTTCTCTGACTTCTTAAGCAATGATTGTGACCTGAAGTAAAATGCAAAGCACCTTTGCCTCAGGAGCAGAGGGTCCCTGTGCCTCTAGGGGATCTGATGAGGCAGGATCCAATGAAAGACATGTCTTGGGTACACAGAAGAGGACAAGTGAGGTCCCCATTGGAACTTAATCCCCTGTTGGACGATTTACTACTTTAGTTGCTGCACTGTGACTAATTTCTATTGTGAAATGTGGGGTAGGGCCTGGGTTATTCAGAGCACGGTTGTTTGACAGCCAGTGCTGGGTTTCTACTTCCAGAGCCGTGAGTGGGCACTTGTTTGCTTGCAGGTGTTTGCTTAGCTGTAGTCCAGTCCATAAACAAGAGCTGCACAAATAGAGCTGCCCTGGAGAGCCCATGCCTCATCATGTCACAAGAGGTGGGATGTGGGGAAAGGGAGGGAAGTGCTGGAGCTGAGGCAATAGCAATGGGCTTCGACATGTTGCCTCTGCTAGCATGTTGATTTTGCAGAGCTACCTTTGAAGCTCTTTATGGCGAGTCTTCCATGCATGGGGGGCAAGCACAGTTGGGGATGTGTTTTCAAATGCAAGGCTGGAGAAGCATTGATGTGCTTACTGGACGGATGGAGTCAGCCAAGACAGTGCTAAGAGTATCTGCTTTCTAGCAGATGTTCCCAAAAGCTTTATGTCCGCCTGAGCCTCCCTTTGGGCAGCTTTCTCCTAATAGGATCAGCTCATGCTTTGCAAGGGTGCTGTCTGAAAAAACAGTTGTTGGGAGGCAGCAGGTGCTGGTTCAGGGGAAGGGGTGATCCATGGAACCTTTCTTCTGCCCCCAGACCCTTGCTTGCCAAGTGGCCTTGGTAGCTTTGGGTGGCAATCACTAGATTTCTGAAAGGAAGCTGAATGAAACACAGCTGGGTTGGTGGGATGTTCAGAACAGGTTGAGTGCTATGGGGTTTTCCTGCTTGCTGAATCATAGAATCATAAAATGGTTTGGGCTGGAAAAGACATGAAGATCACCCAGTTGCAACCCCCTGCCATGGGCAGGAATGCCTCACACTAGACCCTGCCATCCGAGGCTGTTTAGCCCTTGCGCATTGGGGTCCCAAACGAAGATCTCATCAGATGTGGTTTGGGGTCCTGCTGGCTGTCTGACTTTCAGACTCGCACCCTGGAGGCAAACACGTTTCCATTTCACTCAGGCACTTGCAGTCGCTGGTCATTTTTGACAGCCTTTAGGCTAAATTCCCATTGCTGGCTGGGGAAGGAGTGACCGCCTGCTTTTTGGCACAGAAAGCGAATATCCTCCCCTAGTTTGCTGGTCCCACAGTGGCCATGCTGCTTGGCTGTGGAATGGCTTGTTTCCTGTTACCAGGAAGACATTCTGGACCTGAAGTGGTGTTTTCCTAGACAAAGCAGCAGCTTTCAGAAAGCAACAATAGCAAAGTGGCTCTGACAAACAGCAGCTTTTGACATGCATAGGCTCCAAGGGAAGGCAGAGAGATGCTGCTTAAGGGGTGAGGGTGGCACTTTGCAAGTGCAGAGTGCACCATAAGGAAGGGGAAATGGAAAAGTCTGATGGGGGATTTGGAATAATGGGAGAAATGTGGTCTGGAAAGGGAAAGAAAGATCAGTTTGGCTATGGGGGAACTGATGCTAGTTGCTGGCAGTCCAGGGAGCAGAATGAAGCTGTAAGTTGCTCAAACCGTATGAGTTGGTGCAAAGATGAAGCCTCCAGTGCCATGAAGTCTTTGTGGCAGACTCAAGTGCTAAAGGCTCAGCAGCCACTAGGAGAAAAGTAAGCATTGGCCATGAGCATGGCTGCGTGACTGGTGATGCTGTGGTGTGCTCTTGCAGGGGAATGAACCAGGGATGCATCAAGGATCTCCCTGTTTCTTCTCTTCCCTGCTAAGCATTGTGATCAGGTTCAGCAAACTCACTGCCTCTGCCCACCAGAGAGTGGGAGAGGGGAGATCTGCTCCTTGGAGCTTCATTTGCAGTCACTAATGGGATGCTGAGCCTTGAACTAGCACAGAAACACTTGCACCTTGTGCTGGTGGCTCTTGTGCTGCTGGAGGTACCAGGCAAACTGTTCATGTTCGTGTTGCTGGAAAGGCTGAGGGAGATGCCAACAAGGGACACGATAGAAGCCGGGAGCAGGGTTGGTTTATTAGCTAGAGTTTCACTGTTTTGGCTTAGTTGCCCATTGTTTCCATGTGTGTGAAAGTGCTGAGGATTGCGGTGTTTGGGAGGAAAACTACAGTGGTGGCTCTGCTGGGGTGTGAGTTTGTAACTTGCTGGCTCTTCCCTGCCAAAGCTTGTTGGTTTTACTGAATGCTGACTTGCTTTGTGTTAATGCAGAGCAAGCCCGTGGTCATGATGAAGGTGCTGCCATCAGGTCACTGTATCCTTGGAGACCCTGATGGTGTTACAGGGCAAAGGGATGAGGGGTGTTGTGTTGCTGGTGTGCTGACAGCTCCCTAGTGACACCAGGGAGCAACAGACCGTGTCCTAACCCTGACCCTGCCAAACCAAAGGAGGAGCAGAGGGGGCCAGTGGTGGGGTCTTTCTTCCATCCAGTGGGATGAGGGCTGACAAGGCAGGACTGCCTGGTGTGAGAAGCTGTCCTACAGCACAGGGCTGAGCCAGATTTCTTTGTTAGGTCTTGTCGTTGGGGATTAGCTTTGCTAAAGGCTCAGCCAGGTGGAATAATGGGCAACCGAACACCAAGCTGCCTCTCATGACAACCTGGGGCTCCAAAAGGTAACGCTCCTCCTGCAGCTGTGCTACCCCTGGCATTCCCATTGCAGGGACCTTTCCTTTCCCCTGTGCACTTTAAAATAAATCTCAATGTCCCTCCTTTGCATGGACACAGGGAAATATCATAGAATGAGGGAATGGTTTGGTTGTGAAGGGACCTTAGAGCTCATCTACTTCCAACCTCCAAATGGGGGAAGTCTGTCCCTGTCATCTGAGGCAGGAGGATGGTCCTGTATGAAGACAGGATAAGAAAGTTCAGCCTGGAGAAGAGAAGGCTGCTATGACCTCAGAGCAGCTTCCAGTATCTGAAGGGGGCCTATAAGGATGCTGGGAAGGGACTCTTCATTAGTAGTAACAGGACAAGGGGTAATGGGTTCAAACTTAAACAGGGGAAGTTTAGATTGGATATAAGGAAGAAGCTCTTTACTGTGAG
>WYDI02031305.1:43375-69423 GCA_009867235.2 Psittacus erithacus | reverse complement strand
AAATAAAATAAAATAAAATAAAATAAAATAAAATAAAATAAAATAAAATAAAATGGGAACAAATCAGAACTAAAATAGAATAAAATAAGATATATAAATATGAAAACAAAGGAAACTAAAAGAAAAATAAAACAAAATTAGAACAAAGCAAAACAAAGTTAATTTAACAAGAACAAAACTAAAGTAGAATAAAATAAAATTTATAAATAATTTATTAATAAAAGAATGAACTAAACAAAACTACACTGAAATGAAATAAATGAAACTAAAATAAACCTAACCTAAGCTACACTGAAATGAAACGAAGCTAAACAAAATGTAATGAAATGAGATAGCAAAACACAACATAAAGGTCTCTTCCCTACCCCCTAGGTGGGTTGCGCTGCGCCGCAGCCCTCCCCGGCTACGACCGGGGCCAGGGAGCGGGGGGCGGTCGGTGGCGGCCCGGAGCTGGGCGAGGGAGAGGGGCGCAGCAGAGAGGCGCGGGCGACACCTTGTGGCCCCAGGCGGCACCATCGCCCCCTTCCCCCTCCGCTCCCCGCCGCCCGCAGCGCTGGGACCCGGGCGGGCGCCCCCTGCCGCCTCTGCCAGCGCCGGGGGGCAGCAGGCCGCGCCTCCACGGGCAGCCCGCGTACCGGTTAAATGAGCGCTGCAGGAAGGACGCGCCTTCAAAAACACTTTGGGTGCAGCCGAGGCAGGCAACGCTTCACTTTAGGCAGCTGCGGGCAGGGGAGCTGGGGCAGTTCACAGGATGGTGGCTCTTCCCTTTGGCAGCAGGATTGCAAGGTGAGCAAGCCTGGGAGAGGGGGAGAAGTTCACCTTCCTCACCCCCGGCTTCTCACAGAAGCGTGCTTTTGATCCAGACCGCTTCAGAAAGCAGGAGATTAATGCTCCAGCCCGGTGGGAGGCTGGGTCGGATGTCCTCGCGGGGAGATGGCTTTATTCAGATGGAGTAGGTGATGATGAGATAGCATTCTTTGGGCCAACAGAATTACAATGCATGCGGTTTGGGCCTCTGCGAGCCTGTCCTCAATTATTGTTGTTTATTTTGGTGCTTCCCCAAGCCTTTCAGATAGAGTATTTTCACTCATGTTTTTGTTCCTTCAGGAACAGGCATGAGAATCCAAAAATCCAGTCCTCGCCTGACAGAGCATCCCTGTGCCAAAAAGGCCAAAGCAATTGTAATTGCTGTCAGAAAGGAGCTTTCAACAGGCCCCTAGAGCAGAGACAATGAAGAAAAAATCCAGTCCTTCCCTTCCTTCTCCCCTAAAATGCCTCTAACTTTGCTCCACTGGCAGACAAAGGCCAGCGGTGGGAAGGGAATGCTGTGGGCTCATCACCTCTGCTGACAGACCTCTTGCTTATGAAGCTGGTTGGTGCTTCCACCTGCTCTCTAACCAGGGACAGTGAATACAAACAAAATACCAAAAAGCTTCGTAACATAACTGCTCTCACAGGTAGGAAAGGGGGCGAGATGCTTTCTGCTCCATTGGACGTGCTAAATTTGAAGTACGTAAACATTTTGTGCATAATGGCGAGGCTCCCATTAGCCTTTCCCCCTGCTGAAAACCATAGGAAAATTTTGGGTTCCTGAACATAGATTCCTAGCATTATTTTAGGTGCCATGGTCTTTCCAAAATATCTTCATGACCTGAAAGTGGTGGCATCCAGGCTGCAGGATACCCACATCTTTCCAGAGAAGTGGCTGATCATCAGGAGGGAGAGTCAAGACTACCTTGGAATAGCACTAGAAATGGATGCTTAGGCAACTTTATTCCACATATGTATTCATCTTTTTTGCCTCATACCTCTTAGGTGCAGACCCTCAAGTCTGAGGCCTTTTAAACATCCTCAGCATATAGCCAAAAAGAACAGGGGTGGAAGATCACCAAGAATCAGGTTGTATTTGAATTAGGGCAAGTGTGGGCTAGGAAGTTGCTGGAGTTACACTGGTGGTTGCTGCAGCTCTGACCTTATGCTCCAAGACTTCGGCACAGATTTTGCCTGAAACAGGAAAATCACCCCAGGTTTAAAACCTGCTGCCATTAACCCTGAACTGACCTTATTGGGCTGGTGGAAGGAGCATACCCAGTTCCTGGCCATCCAAGCCTCATATCAAGTGGTGGACAGCAGAAGATTGTCCACCACCAGCTGTAACCAGGCCAGACAAGTCATCCAATGTCCATCCAAACCCTCTTATTACCTCTCTGTTGTTAGACAGATTTTAAGAACAGAAAGGAAGTCCTTTTCACTCCAGCACAATGTATGTTGAGATGACTGAAATTGGAAACAAGGTCACAAAATTGAAACATAATGAAGAGAATTTATAGGTATGGCCTTTCAGAACAGAGCTCTTCTCTTAAGATACAGTGTCTAGGTGTATAATGGGAAAGCCACCTCATCTTCCGATCAGTGTAGAGAAATTATTTGAGTATGTTCTTAAGAAACATGACTTTCTTCCTAGCTCACCCCTCAATCTAAAGAAATATCTTCAACAAGAACCTGAATCAACAGATATATAGAAAAAAGACCATTCTTAAGCCTATTAGGAGCCACTGCAGCTTTCTTCTCCTTCATGTGGTTCTGCTTAAAGCTGGAAGCCTGGTGCAGGGAATAATGCTACAGCTTTATTTCTGTCTCCCAGGGGAAAATGGACTCTTTCTTATCATGGTAGTTCAGCTTCGCCTGAAATATGGTTCACTCCTCCTGCAACATAAATGGAGCAAGAAGACTTCCAGACCTCCCTCACAGGCTTGATTAAGGTAACACTTTTTCTGCTAGCTGCAATGCTTCATAATCATGCATCTTAAAAATTAATGATTATATCAAGCCTATACATATATAATTTAACATAAAATGATAACACCGTAGTTAGCAGGTTGCCTCCAGCATAACAAAGAAGCCAAGCATGACACAAAAATATTCTGAATGCCAAAGGTGGGAATAAATGCTTTTGTGTTGAATGCAATTTAATTGAGGGGACTCTTAAAATACCCTTGCTGTACATATGTTAATTACATTTTTACAGATTCATAGAATCACAGAATGGTTTGTGTTGGAAGGGACCTTAAAGATCACCTAGTTCCAACCCCCCTGCCGTGGGCAGGGACACCTTCCACTGGGACCAGGTTGCTCAAAGCCCTGTCCAACCTGGCCTTGAATATTGCTAGGGATGAGGCAGCCACAACTTGTCAAACAAGGGTGACATCTCAGAAAGGAAAAGTTATGCACCATATTTTGCCAGGTACAAATGAAACCACAGCCATTCTTTTGTGAGTAGGTACAGCCTAGAATTTAGCAGGATATAAAGGCAGCCCTAGTTCTATGACCAAGAAAAATTTTACCAGTTCTTCTCTCTCATCTAAGCATTTGATTTCATGTAATTAAACATGCCAACAGAAAAAAAATAGTTGTCCTTTATCAGATTGACAGCTAAGCCCTGAGTCAAAACCATAACCTCAAGCATGTTCAAAGCTGAAAATTCGATCTGCCTGACATTTTGTCTTTTAACACATGCCATCGTAACCCCAAATTAAAGGCAGCACTTATATTGCACCAGGCTTAATCACACAGACTTTGGAAACTTTGGCATGTAAAGGAAGCACAAGGCAACATAAAGATGGTGTCAGACCAAATTTTCAGCCTTCTTTTCTTGGTGTTTTGAATTTTACTCAGACATTCAAGGTTATATACATTTCATGGTTTAATTTCTGTTATTCCCTGAGGCACTGGTGCATATTTACCCACTAACTATATTAACTCCTTTGAAACAAAATAATTCATAATAAGTATATTACGATCCTTTCAGATGTATTGTGATCTAATCACTAAGTACGTATGTAGCAAATCTAAAATCCTTTCAAGACTTTTACCTTGAGACAGTCTAAGAATGCACAATGCATGAACACATACTACTTTTGGTAAGGTGATCCATTCTCCAAAGCCAGAAAATATATGTAATGAAGTTAATTGAACATTAGCCATCTTTCAAACCCTAATTGCACTTCTTACTTAAGAAAAATTTTGCAGAAATGTTTTTGTAAAGCAAAGGTGTTTTTGAACTGTAGGCACACAGAGAAGTGGGAAAAGTCAGGTTTGGCTGCATTGTCACTTAGGGATGAATTTGAGTTTATAGATTTAAATCAGCATCTAAATGTGACATAAATAAAGGGTGTTTTCTCCCTGTTGATAGCCAAACTTCAGGGGTTTGTTGCTTCAAAATCCAAAGACTGCTTTATCACAGTATCGTGTATCAAAACCTCTTTTTGGTAGCTTGATTTGTTTTCCTGCGAGTTGGGTGAGCTCTCAAGCAGGTCCTACCCCTTGTTCAGTGGAGCTGTATCAGCACAACAGTCATGGCACAAGTCAATGTAGACATGGTTCTGAGTTCCTCAGCTTGTGGATTTCCATCTTGGGGTATTTCCTAGTGTCCTAAATAAATAAACTGTGTGTCAGTTAAAGGGTCATTCTATAGTGGTACCAGATTGTCAGCCTAAAGCAAAGGACCTTACTCCTCCTGATGTCAGTGAGAGTTTTTCCTGTCTTCTTCAGTGGGCAGTAACAGGAACTTCATTAAACCTTTATTAAAGTTCATTGAAACTTGGATGGACTTTGGGTAAAACCTTCAGAGACAAAATTAGATAGATAGATAGATAGATAGATAGATAGATAGATAGATAGATAGATAGATAGATAGTCAGACAGACAGACACAGACAGACCAGCAAGTTTTTGTCTGGGATTTGAACTTTCATTATATATAGGTCCTTCCAGGTTAAACACATAAGCAAATGTTCTCTCCCCTCTCCTCCTCCTTCTGTGCAGCCCTGTGGGATAGGGCAAGCCTAACCATACTCCAGTTTCTGTTTTCAACTGCTGAGGGACAGTGAACAGATCAGGAAGCCTGTTATTCCAAATCTGAAATTCCAAGTGCATTACTTGTTCAAATTAAGCCATGTGATACTGTTTTAGTTCATTGATTTGACAACTGTGACATTTAAAACAATGTTTCTGATACAGAAACTGCTGGAAAAGCAAATGAAAAATGTCCCAAAAGCAAACCACTGTGGAAAGTAAGCACAGCTGGATCCTAATTCTTTAATAAATTGGGATGAATATTCCCAGAACAGATTTTCAGTATTTAGTCGTGTCTTTAAATTGCAAGACTTCTGAACTTGCTTGACACCTGGAAAACATACTATCCTCACTCCTTCCCCAAACTGAGTATTTCTAGAACTTTTCCTTGTCTGCACAAAAACAAAGCCTCTTAAGTTCAAGCATGATCATCCCTATTGTTTAAGCATAAAGTTCGAACGTACAATACACAGAACTTTGAGATAATTTAAGCTTCTAATGGCACAAATATTTGTTTTCTGAGATTTTTCAAAACTGCCAAAGCAACTTAAACCACCCCAAAGGTGCCTTTTATGTTTATTATTATCTATTTGCATCTCTGCTTTCTTCCCATCTCCTGTCTTCTCTTGTCCCACTGTCTCCACTGCCAACCTTTTTTCCTTTACTTTTCTCCAAATGCCAGACCAAAGAACACTTCAATTCTGCTTTTTTTTTTTTTCCCCAACCCGTATCTCAGCAAGCTGACAGTACTCTTGCCTGGATTTCCAAGACCATTAAAATACAGGCAAACAGTCAGTGAGGGATATTGATGTAAGTAGCAAGTCTAGTGTACCTGAAAGATGCAAGGGCACCATGAAAATAGAGCACCAAAAAATAGATAAAATAAGCAATGCTTTCATCCCTCCCAGGTGAAGGAAGAGATTGTCATGGAAGCTCAGTTTTCCCACTCTCTCCTTGCCCAATTTGTTGGCCATTCTTCTCTTCCTTCCCCACTCACTCATGAGGAGTTGAAAAGGGCAGAACCCAATCAGCATGAAATGGGAATGAGACTTGTAAAGACAATGAAACAAAATGAATAGACATAGGTAAAATAATCCTAAAACAATGACAGCTCTCTTTATTGTAAAAACCGAGATGATAAAACGGATAGTAAAACTTTTAATCGCCTCTTTACCGCGCTGTGCAAGACTGCTGCTGTCAGGGTCCTGCAGTCAAGCTGTGCCCAGGCTGAGCGGAGTTTTTAGAGCTTCATTCTTCATCTGCAGACTTCAGGAATGAAAGGATTGTTCCTAGGAGAGGAAGTTAAAATTTAAATTGCCCAATTTCTTCCTTAGGCTGGCATAAATCAAAAGTATCAATTGAGTTAGGCTGGTTGGAAAGGGCTGAAAGTCTGGCCTGTAATCTTTAAACGAAATTGCATTTCTATTGTACATTACTAGAAAATTAACTTCTTTTTTTTTTTTCCTCCATAACACAACCATAAGAAAGGAGGAGAAAAATAAAAAGTTCAAAGTGCAGTACTATGTCCCATGGCCTCTTTTCAGAGCACTAGTCCGTCATCAATCCTAAGATAAGGTCCTCCAAGGCTGCAAAGGACTCCAGCTTTAAAGGGATCCCAAAATTATGGCCATAAGCCCAGGGTCTCAACAGATGACCAGGAAAAAAGGGCAGACTTCCACCACAAACCTGTCAAACTTGAAACATTTCCACAAAGCAATTCAAGTTAAACTTATCATCCCTTTTTGAGTTTTATCCTGGCTCTACTCAGCTGGCCTGTAGTTGTGCCAGAAAATTTTGGTAAGTGAGGGACAGGAAAGCCTGAATCAAACCCTTCCAATTTTAGATACAGATCATCTGCGAAGCCCTGTCACAGTCTGGATGCAGGGGAGGCTAGCTCTTCATTTGCCATTTATAATTTTCCCCCCTACATTTGTTTCAAAACCTCAATCTTTCTCCTCTTTTAGTCTTGGATACATTTCATGACCTGAATGCCAGCTGCCACTCCTGCTGACTGACTGATAAAGCCTGCATCTATTTCTAAATTAAAGCTGAGAGTAGACTTCATCATGTTTGAGCCAGGCTGGGGTGAGAGGAATGCTTGAATGAGAAGAATGGTTGTGGTAGAGGAGGGACAAGTCAGAGATTTAGGCTCTATGCTTGTTCTCAGGCTGGTGATTTGGGGTAGACCACTCTGCCCTTTACCAAAAAAAGAGGAACAAAATTACCCCTCTCCCTGCAGCTCCACTGCTCCATGGCACAGGAACAAGGGAAAGAGAAGGATTTGTTCTGAGCATCCATCCACCCTATAGATTCTGCGGCCCACACCCCAGTGTTATGCCCAGGCCATGGCGCAGCACCCCAGTGGAAGCCCTCCTCAGAGCACAAGGCATTCCAGGCTGCCACTGTACGTCAGACAGAGGTGGCAGGCAAACTAAGACAGATTTGAAACCTCTTCTCCTAACATGGGTGGGGGAGATTAAAACAAATGGGCAACAGGCTGACTAAGAGCAGCGGTACAGTCACTGGCAATAGCACTTGTAATAGAGTCAGCCTTGGAGCGAGCTTGAGGAGCGGTGATGTTTCTTCGTTCTTAGTAATGATCAGTGCCAAATAATACTTGTCTGCTGAATGCCTGCAGGTCCTTGTCAAGGATCAGGCCCCCTCTATGGCTGGCCCTGTGTACACCCTAATAAAAAGCTGCCATCATCCAGAGCTTGAAATTGAAGAGCAAGTCAAAAAGCAATAAGTGAATTCTGCAAAGAAACAGGTGAACCCCAGGGTAAGAATGAGACAAATGTGTGATGGCATGGCCTGCAAGTGGCCAAAGAGTTACATGCAAGAGGATGAGAAATGCAGCTATTTCTGTTAATTTGAAGAGTCCCTTGGACAGTCTATCCAAGTTAAAGTTGCCAGATCTTTTGATGCTTTTTCAGAGTTGAAGTGCCCCTCCTGTTATGCAGCTGTCAGGGAGGCAGGAAAGAGGTAGACTCTCTCTCTTGGTGATGTGAAGTGAATGTGGGAGCAGCAATGTTGATACCTAAGGCTAACTCTGCATATACTCCAGTTGAACTGCATCTTCCAGAAGTCAAACTAGACTTTTCAAGCAGCTAATAAAAGAGATTAGTCTTCTGTACAAACTGGCTGCTGCCAAATGGCCACTGCAGGCTCAGCAACCGATCCTTCCGTAAGCTCATGCTCCTCAGAAAATAATGATGGCTTTGCTGTCTCTGCTGACCAGCTCTGTCTGGGAAAGGCTCCATACATGTAATGGGAGCTCAGAGACCATGGTAATGAGTATGGTATAAAAAATGATAGATAGGTGGATGGACAGATATCTCTTTATCATTTCTCTGAGCCATCCAATTTCCCCAGGCACAGAGTACACCCCAGAGATTTGGGTTTAAGGCAGAGAAAGCTTTACACAATGAATTGAGTGTTGTGTAAATATGTAAATAAAGAATAGCACTTTAATTTTTTATGAGGAGTGCATTTTAAAGCCCTGCTTTGGCCTCCTTACTCAGGCAAAATTGCCACCTAACAAAATGGCAGTCATACCTGAACAAACATAACTATGATCTGCACATAAAGCATCTTTATTAAAAATTAACTAATGAAAAAATATTTGGATGATATTAAAAAACAGCAAAAAAACTTGTGCTGAACATCAGGCAAAAGATTCCCGGGGTATGAAGTGCATCATGCTGTGGAAGAAGGTCTTCATAGGCCACATGCTGCACACTCACATGCTCAAATCCCAAATAATCTGGCTTTGCACAGGGAAGCTAACGGAGCTAGGGGGTAAGTGGAGCATCAGAGCTGCTCTACTGCCATGCATGACGTGTCTCAGGGCAGTCTGTGCACAGCGGCATGTAGTGGTGGCACCGTAAAGGGCCAGGCTTTCCAACAGCAAGAATGGCACCTAAGCATCCTGAAGATACCGGGCCTTCGATACACTTATTGGGCAGAACTGCCAGGAAAGCCTGAGGCGGGATTTAAGCACACAAGCTCCCAAACTGGAAGCTGCAGTGCCACCATGCTAGCAGAGGGAAGCAGAAAGCTAATCCCCCCACAACACAT
Organism: Psittacus erithacus; assembly: GCA_009867235.2. Taxonomy (NCBI): domain Eukaryota; kingdom Metazoa; phylum Chordata; class Aves; order Psittaciformes; family Psittacidae; genus Psittacus; species Psittacus erithacus. Next base: position 60,493 of record WYDI02031305.1, on the reverse strand, counting down.
CAAACATACAGCCTGCACCTCAACATGCTGCCTCAGGGACTTCTGACATGACCCTAGTTTTGTGGTTAAGTATATCCTGTACAACTGGTTTCCTCTACCATGACAGTGTCCGCACACAATCCCTCTGCTGACATTGTGATAAGGGACTCAGTTCCCAACTGCACAGTGGAGCCAGCACACTTCTGCCTGTGTGCCTGCCCTATCCTGGTGTGGCCTTGCACAGTGAAATCAGGAAGGCAAGGAAGCCCCGAAAGCAATAAAAGACACACTGCAAGTGATTTACATGGAGGGTGGCTAAGGCAAAGCCATGTACACAACTGGGAACAATCCTAAGCTGGTAGGAGCACAGACAAGATGTCCACTAATAATCACTCTGTTCCTCCTCCAGGATCTCCAGCAAGATGTGAAAAGTTTCACTAACTGATCATCATCATTCAAAGGAAATCTCTTTTTCAAAGCCTTGGTTCTGCTTGTATGGAAGAAAAAAACTCATAACTGTTCTCCTGCAAGAAGTGTAAATATCATCCACAAGGAGAGACTGCCATTAAAAACATCCATGTTGCATTCATACCACCAAAGACACGGTGTTCTGCCTAACTAAAGGTCACAAAACAGATGAAATTTGAATGCTTTTATCAGCAATCCAAGAAATTTCACATAAAGCCTGTAACCCATCCAGTAAACACATATACGCACGTACATATATATATTTATATTCACGCACGTACATATATATAGATATTTATATTCACACACGTACATATAATGAAGGAGGAAATGTTTCTTCTAATAACATGACTTTGTTGTTTGGTACCACTGTTTAAGAAAGCGGTTATTAGTGAAGTCAGCTGAAGGTGCAGCAGTGTTTCTTAAGGCAGGGAAAACACCCTTTCCTCCCTTTTTCAGCTGAAACCCTTACATACCATCCACACTCTTGCAGTGTTTAGGTGTAAATAACACCCGGTGTGTACAAAGCTCCCCCTTTCATATTCATTACTGTCATAGCTTTGGAAGGAAAAAAGCAGAGGTCATTTATTAGAGGTTACTTTTCATGCAAAACACCCTGTGGTTGCTGTCATTCAGAACTACTTAGTCTACGCCCTCAGTCATATATTAGCAGGGCTTCAGGTCATAACCTTTAGTGGCATTTGGAATCCCAGAACCTCTGATTAGTGCTGGATTTACATATTCTTCAGTAAAAAATGCTCAGCTATAGAAATGCATGAAGTGCAAATTTTTTTGGTCTTTTGTCTGGAATACATATGAACTCCGCATTCAAAGTAGGGTGCTTTAAACTATATTTGTTTATCATAACTCCTCTATTAACATGGCATCAGTTAACCCATTAAAGACAAACTGCCCTTTCAAAACAGACTCATAATTAAGCACAAAAAGGAGGTGCACGCTGGTGCAATTAATAGGTTCAGATTACAAGAGCCAACTGTTAGTGCTTCTTGAGGCCTGTTATATTTTTATCAGAGAAGTAGCCATGCCTGTACTAAGTTTGATTTAATGGTCTTTGCTGGGATACATATGAAAGTTTACTGGAAGGTGCAAGAATACCAGAGTCGTTGCTTCGGAAGATGGTAGCAAGGTGCAACCCATCAAGTACTTTCTGGGTTTTAGTATGGCAGAAATATCATTCATTTGGGATACGGGATCAATACACATTATTTTTTTGCTGCCGGAATTTGGACATAAAGCCAAATTACACTGTTCTTCTGACAGAAATGTCATTTACAAGCATTAGCATGTCTAATTGGTTGATTTAGCTCAGCAGGGAGGATTTGTCAAACAATAGTAAGCTGGTTTCCCACATATTTGAGTACTTGGGGTTTTCTCCTACATTCTCACGTCTTTCAAGAAAAAAACGTTTTTAAAGGGTATAACATTCACAGTGCATGACTAGAATCACTCGTGATTGAGAGGACTTTAACCGAATTGAAGTTCTCTAAGTCATACACAGTGAGACACCATGTATGCTTTATTCAGGTTGCCTATGACTCTCTTCCCTGGACATGAATTCTAATGGCACTCTAAAAAAGTGGTAGCCTGGTGCAGTGGGGGCTTCTTCGTACCATCACAGAGCTTCTCCAGGATGTCCCGACCTTTGAGTCAAATGAAATTCCAGCCAGAAGAACGTTTAGCCTGTGGTCTTCCTGCTGAGGTAGTTAATTTGGATGTCAGTGAGTGCCAGTGAGTACACAGCAATTGGGATACTTGACAAGGATATTTTCCACACACACATTTTGACCTTGAGTTGTTATATGTCCCCTCTAGCTAAAGCTGGAGACATTTTTACCCTAAGTTTTCCAAAATAAATATTTAGAGTCTGCCTCCTTACACTAAATGAATACATGACCATGCATATAAGCTGGTGGACATCTTTAGTCCTCAGTTTCTTTCAATTTAATCCAACTGAGAAGTGACACTTCTGACAGTCTCAAAATCCTTTGTTCAAAGAGGACCTCCTCCCTGCCAAATCCAGGGTTATTTCTGGATGTCTCGTTGTTTCATAAACTCAGATGCGAAAGGAACTCCCTGATGTCCTCCAAATATCAATGAGACACACAACCTGGAGGAATGCTTCCTGCATGGGCAGAGCTTTGGCAGACTGATCCGTGGTCAACAAAGAGGTCATCACTGTTGCAGGTCTATGACATGTCTTAACATCCAAACAGTTGTCCAGTTCTGTAGGTGCTCTTTGACCTGCCTACAGCAAGTTGAGAACATCTGGATGGCCAGGCCTTCTGAGTATAGGACTTGTTTTTTGATGTCACAGCTGTGCAATGTTTCATCCAGAGGCTGCAGTTCTGGAGGAAGGAGATTGAGCATTTAAGTATGTCTCCTAGCTTAAATTAAACTCAGCTATAGAGGGCAGAGAGACTCCATATTCAGGTGATTTGCTGCAATGGCTTGGAACAAACCCACCCTCCAGGGGTGCAAAACACAATCTCACCTTTAAACTGGCAGCAATGGCGCAAGACTGCAAACACATGAACTGCATCTCAAGTGATAGCAAACTTGACTTTTTCAATACAAGAAAGCATTTCAAGGCATTAGGGGCTGAAACAGAGAACACAGATCTAGTTATACCCCAGCCTGACCCTTTGGCTCTATCTTTTTTACCACAGAGAAGCAGGTCCTTTTCAATCATAAGAGACATCAAAAAGCCTATCTTTGACAGGCAGATGGCTGAAATACCTACCTAGGAAATGTGATTTTCCTGCAACATCAGGTTCTGGCATGGGTACCTTCACTGATCAGGCTTCATAAGCCCCCAGGGTTACCAAACTCAGCAGGGTAGAATCATATGTGCACCATCCTATTTTACCTTTCACATATCCAAGTGTACAGCAGAACCAGAGGAAAAGCAGATGGCGATTTCCATTCTGCAGGATCAGAAGAGTGTGTGACACTGAGCCAACAATCACATGAGCTCAGGAGCAAAGCTAAGGACGTTTCCTATGGGAAGCTGAGGTGGAGAATGATCCACCACAGGACACACTGAAAATAGCATCAAGGGTCTAGCCATGTCTCCTATACATGTTTTGAAAGCCTGAAATGCTACCAGTTCTTCAACACTGCACTCAGAAGTTGTAGGAGGCAGGACGGTGTCAGGTGAATGTGACTCAGGAAAGGATTACTACCACTCTCATCCAGATGTGGCGCTGCCCCAGCACACATTAATACTTAGAGTGAACAACACATAAAAGTGAATCAAGGTTGCTCTACAGGGACACAGATGAGAGGTGGTTCTGAGCTTTCATGGGATTTCAGAAAACATTCATCAGTCCTCCCCTGATGACGAAAGAAACTTCATATATTGCACAGTGCTCACCACCCACAGAATAAGAGCCCTGAGGGACATATCAAGGGTAAGGAAGGATTAATAATGGGAAACAGTGAACAGTAATAGGGAAAAGAAAGTAAGAAGCAGTAAAAGACACGGAGAATGGGATCAAAGTAGTAAAAATCACTTTGAAAGCAAACTTTCTCACATGGTTGGTTGAAAATTAATGGCATATGGACACCTTTTAACTCATTATAGCTGTTTGTCAGGGCAAGTAAGGCAGCAAGCCTGCAGATACCTCTGAGCCTACAACTTCCGACCGCCTGCTGCATGCACATTTATTCAAAGTTCAAATAGTCAAAGGCAACAGTGTTCCAAAACAGGTATTTTTTTCATAATATGAAGAAGGAGAACTGGACTGACACCACAAACTCTGTTCCACATGGGCCAGTGATGGAAGAGATAACTAGCTTCAACAATTTGTAAGAGATTTTGCTTTCTTCTACTAGTTAAGCTGTTAATCCTCATTCATCAAAGATTTTACACTAACTTCAGGCTGTTGGACACCAACAGGTCTCTGCCTTCAGTTAATCTGAGACACAAATGTTTTGCTAAAATGAGACCCAAGAAAACCATCTGTTTACATAGAAGTCAGGGAATGCTTTGTGACCAGCGTCAGCGGGAGTAGACTGAATCCCATGTTGCATGGTTACAAATTGCATTTAAAGAATGAATTTAATTTAGAAATCATTTTATTAATATAAATACTGTATTTGTTATCTCTCCCTTAAGTAAATCCTCTGAGATTTAACTATTTTCCTCAAAACCTAGTTACATAAAACTACAATATTCAGGAGCATGTTTGATATACTGCTCATGTTTAAACTGAAGATAATAAATAAATTCAAGAGCTGATCAGTCCCAGCTACTGAATGAGAGGAGTCACTGCTGAGGTCAGAGAAGAGTTGCCTCCAGTTTCCTACCATGTCCCATCAGTTACTCATGCAGTTTTGATGTCCCAGACACCCACTGTGATTTCGTTAGATGAGACATTTTGAGCTTCTGTTGGAACTTGAATGTGAATCACATATTCTCAACTAAATCAGGAAATGAAATTAAACATCATTTTGATCAGCTTTCTACCATAAGTGAAAGTTTTGTGTTTGCATATGCAGACACATACGTCTCTATATATGTATACAGTTTTTAGTGGATTATTCTAATTGTCTGCCCTCCAGCTGCAGCACACTCCCTGTATTTAAGATTGCTGTGAACTTCCCTTGTATAGGAGACTGTGACTGAAAGAACAGAAGACATATCCATATGTTCTCCCCAGTGCTTTTCCCTCCTCTGCTTCAGCACTCCCCCACATCCTGACACTTGCTCAGACATGAAGGTCTGCTATTTTTCCCACTTCACAGGTTAACACAGTTTACTACACCACCATTCTTCAAAATTCACCACCCCTGCCCATGTTTGCAGTGCTGGTGCACTACGGCACCTTCAAATATAACTCTTCTGTCTTGGGTGCTTGTGCATTGACCTTATCAACTTCCCTTGGAATGATAGTCATAAACAGCACTTTAAACACCAGATTTATTTAAAAATGAAGTGATCAAGTGAGTACAGCATGACCAGGGCTCAGGGAACATGTTTTTTATCCCTGGCTCTCCCTCTGGCTGACTATTAAGACTTCAGGCAAGTTATTGAGTTTCTCTGTGCTTATATTCAGGGCTCAGACACGTCTCTCTAAACTTCACAGTCCCAGAGACAAGGACTGTCTTTTAGTCCAGATTTCTAAAATGAGTGGCACAGTAAGGCCTTGTTAGTAGCTGGGATCTGTAGCTATTATGGCAATACCACAAATGCTGTTAACATTTTATAATCAAGTAACTATACTGCAAAAGTATTTAGCCCCCAACAGTCAAATAACGTAATAGGTCCCTGCCACATAATCAAGGTCAGATTTCTCTTAAAACAATAACACTAAAGAAGGCATTGGAGTGTGCAGACTAGAGCAGGCTTGAGATGCAGCCTTTGTGATACTTGTCTGGCTTACACAAGCATTTTCTGCTTTCCGTCTGAGCTGTCACTGCTTGACTTGCCCTCCCAACAGGCCAGGTTTACCAGCACCACACTGAGCAGTGGCTGAGCTGACCTGACCTGCCTGCGACGATGGTGAGCTGAAGCTCATGGTAACCCCAGGGGTTTTGGTCATCCCTGTGTGTGGGCAGCAAGGGTGCTTCTGCCTGAAAAAGGCATTGTGTAGACATATCTGTACTCAGAAGATGGCAGAGAGTGAAGCTGCTCAACAGAGCAGGTTTTAGCATAGTTAAACAGAGATAGGGGAGAGTAAATCACCGTCTCCTAAACTGCTCACAATACTGTGTCCGGGGAGGATTCTGCCCTCCTCCTCCTTGCAAAGAGGAGGTTGAAGTAGCTACACAAACATCTACCAACCTCACTTCAAGGCAGAAATCTGCAGCGGAGACAAAGTAGGTGACAAACACCAGATGCATGATTTCTCAGATAGATAGATGTATTTGTAATTTCTAGGCATACACACATGCTGTAGAGCAGAACTGGGACCTAAACAATTTGTGTGCATTGATTTTTGCACTAGGCTCAAGCTGTTCAGTTCACCTCTGACATCTCTTAGCAGAAATTTTTTAAGACTATCATGTGACACGAAGTGAAAAATCCCTGTTGAGCTTTCTCAATCACAAATGTCTGCACCTCTCTGAACTTTCCCAGTAAACCATCCATGAGAAACACAATAATGCCACTTTAAGTCATTGTCTCATTTTCCAGCTGTTGGTAATGGACACACTGTGCCTTAGTCTGTAATGATAAAACTGAAACCATGCTCTCTATGTTTATTGGCCTCTGGTCTTTTGAAGTGGGTGATGGCATCTACCCCAAAATAGGTCTTTTTTGGCTACAGCTGGAAAAAATGCACCAGTAAAATACTTAGCTGAAATAGATTATTTTTTTGTGAGAGGTGAGAAGAATTATTTTTGTAAAATCCCACAAATGAAATGGTGCCTCTTTGTGATTTTTAAATACTAAAGGTTTATAAGGAGAAGCAAAGGAACCCACTCAGTTCAATACTGGGTTTGGTCTTTCTGTATCACAGAGTGAAAATCCCTTAAATATTTCAGTTGTAGGTGCTGCTCAGTGAAATATCTTCCAAAGTGGTTGGGTTGAGTTGGGTTGGGTTTTTTTTTCTGAAGGAGAGAGGTGTGAACCAAGGAAACCCATCCAGAACAATGTATTTACACACTGTGTATGAGCAAACCAGTGCTGCTGGTACTGAGACTGCTTGGTGAAGATTAAGGAAAAGGCTATAGCCGTCAGCAGGGAGGGTCTCTCTCTTCTGCTCCTGGGAGTCTCACACATTGCCATAAACGACCATCTGAAGGCTTTTCCAGAAGGACAATCCTCGATTAACAGGCAGCTGAGATAGTGGGTGGCATTACAAAACCTGGCAGTGGGATGGTCCCAGCTTGGGGACTCCAGCAACATGTCGCTGATGGGAGAACTGCCCCCCCTAGGTTACTGGGTCACATGTGTGACTGCCCTAATGTTACTAGTAAAGAACTCTCTGTCTCAGTGAGCCAAGATCTGATATAACGAAGATGGTTTTGCTGTGTCCATCTCTGCTCCAGGGTGCATGTCCAATGGCCCTTGACTGGAAGCCCCCCCCTTCCATCTAGAAGCATTTTGAAGGCATGTTACCCACCAGAGTTACCCCCTGCAAACACTGTGCTGTTGATGCCTCTTTGTTTCACTGCTCACAAGAGCAGAGCATGCAAAGAAAAACTTCCAACTCCTATTCAGAAGCAAACAATGGTAACACCCAGGGATCACTCCTTTTGTTTTCCTGTTATTTTACCCATCACAATCAGGATGACCAGGAGGTAGGGAAGGAAGAGAGAGCAACAGATGTTTCCAAAGCTGTCTGGCCAAGCTGTCTGGAAGATGTTTCACATCTGGGAGCAAAACCATTCATGTATGAACTGCAGTAGTTACTTAATCCCTACACCCACAGAAAATTGGAGTGGAGCATGAAGTCTGAGGCAGTTCTGTTTGTTCCTACTGAAAGCCCCTGTTTTGGCAACCCACCACTGAGCTGAAGCTGAGATGTACCGTTTCCTTCTTACCTTGCTCCTCTCTCCACTCCCTCACCCCCAGTTTAAACTGGAAACCACTCAAATGCATTTCTTAGGCCTGCAAGTCTAATTCTTTGTAGGTTTGGGTTGTGGGTTGGGTTTTTTTCACATGAAAATGCCTGGTTATGTGTAACATATGGCTTTTATAAAGGTGGCTGTGTATTAAAGGCAAAAGAGAAAAAGAAAGAATGAAGTTTATTATTTTACACAGTGCAGTGGACACCTTATATGGCTAACTCTTGAGTTAAATGTGTTTTCCAAGAAAATGTTTAGTCTTTCATTGAACAATTATTTTAAATACTTTGCCACCAAGAAAGTAAGGCAGTGTAAGTTTTATGAACATACATATATTCTTTTCCTTTCACGGAAACGTTTGCTTGACTGATCCCTTATAGTTCCAGAAACAAATATGAGTGCATTTGCTTAAAATAACAAAGCCACACACAATACTTAACTCATTAGGATGATTTAGCTGTGGTTCAGTATTTCTTTTGGCTGAGTGCTCTGGATGAAATCCCATGTATACAGTCTTGTGTTTTACACCAATACTTTTACTTCAGGTTATACACTAATCTCTGTCAGAAGCTGTGCCCCAAGTACAGTATAAAAAAATATCTGCTTGTAGAATGTTTTTGTCAAAGGGGCATGTGCAAAATAGGTTTTATAAATTAAACTTAATGTATTACACTGTAAGGGTGTTAGAGAGCAGAATTGATTGAGATGGTAAGGCCATGCTTCCCACCACTTAAAATATATACACAGTCACTGAGGAAAGGATATATCCACAACTATGAGGAAAAAATTTGCCTCAGTTCTAGGAAAATTATCTCACTGTCCTCTTTCCTTTTCATGCCTAGCATATGTAGAAATCAAATGTGTTAAACTGTAGATTTAATTAAAAGAATCAAAGAAACCTCATAAAATATATTAGCACAATCTCTATGAGTACTTCTCTGTACAAAACTTTGATTGGCTTCCCTCTTTGGGTGCCAGAACAATCCTTTGTGAAATTTCTCCTTAAATACCTTTAATTTATATGTCTCTGGCTGGTGGCCCTCACACTTCACATCCCTGCAATATGGAGGCAGTTGACTGCAGCATAAGCACTGTATATTGAATGTTGTGGCACAAGCTTCTCCAGCTGCAACATGCCAAAAGCTATACTATGACCTCACTCAAATGCCTGCTGCTTATAACCATTTAGGTACCAAACCCTTACTTTCCCTGAGGAAAGGTGTCAGAATCCTGCTTTACATAAGAGAACGTATTTACAGATCCCATTCTGCCATCCTTCCACAGATGTGCTTCCTACTAGCTTAATTAGAGCTGCGGGGGAGCTTCTAATTTTTCTGGTCACACTTTATTATCCTCTGATTGCTTGCTATTAGTCTTCATCTTTCTCTAGGTTCTGGGTTTGGGGTTTTTTTCTATTTTAAAAAATAAAATCTAAAAAGTGGCCAGGAATGAGATGTATGTTGAAAATCAATTTATCCTTTTGTCAAAATAATTGCTAGCTGGGGATGATAATTTCTTTGTTCAGAGCAGATACAGAACTATTGTCTTGGCCTTCTAAATTGGTTCACCATACCCCATGCTGTCTGTGAGTATCAGTATGGAGCCATGCACAGTAGATGCTGAATATACTCTATAACGGAGGTGTCCCTGTCTAACAAAAACTAACGCCCTTTTTTTTAATGGACGAGAAATAATGAGACAACCGCACAGCATTTTAGTCCGCAATTCTCTATTTCCTTCCCATAAAAGGTCTCAAAGAAATGCAAAGCACCATTGAAGTGTTCAAAGACATACCTCAGAATGTGACTGCACATTCAAGGCACACTGACATATTCAACACTGGATAGAGCTATTGGAGGGGGGAAAAAAAGAGAGAAAGAAAGAGAGCGAGAGAGAAAAGGAAGAAAAAGGCTCAGCATACAAAATACAATGCACAATATCTAGTTCTACTGTGTGAAACGCACTGCATTCATTTTGCTCACTGAGCAAACTAGGTCCCAGAGTATAACACATACAATAAATCTAGCCATTTTTTTTCCATAGGAGCTGATTTCTAGGGAAGCTAAAAATTACTTGGTGTAAATGATGCAGAGGCTGATGCAGCTGAATTTATAAATTGGGTTGAAAAGTTTGACATGCTGAATTAGATTATGCCGTATAATGCATCACTAAGTAATTGATATGTACATTACGTGCAAAGAAAGCCCCGCTAACTCAAGTGTAACTTTTTTTCCTTGCATTATTGTGCAACTTGGCCATCAGCTCATTGTCAGTTGAACAAATTTTCAAAAGGAGGTTCAGTCCTTTATGAGCTAAATAAAAATACAATTTTGTTACATTCTGGTGTTAAAAAAATAAAATGTGGGATAAAGACACATATTTTAAAAAAAATAGAAAACAAGTAGAAATTCATCAGAGCATTTACAGCCCATTTTGGGGTTTCGTTTTGGTTTTTTTTTTTCATTTTTAGAGAAGTTTTCCCTACATTTGTTCCAGCAATGTAGAAGTCCAGATGAAAGATGTGCAATGCCAGCCCCAACTGGAAAGGTGACAGGAAATGCAAGGGAATGGGGAATATACAATTTCTTCAGTTAAAAGCAGACAATAGAACACAGATTTCTGTGTCCTGGGAGCACAATGAGAATCTAAAAAAATCCTACCAGAAAGAGATCTCAGTTTTACACTGAGATTTCAGTGTCTTTCCAGTCTTCCACTGATGATCCGCATTTTTAAGGAGATGAAAATTTCCCTCTGCAATAACTACTGTATCTGCCCTGACCCAATGCTGATTACAACACAGGGTCTTATATCTCCGTAATCTGTCTGAAACGTTATTAAATATTAGATTTCAGTGTGATTTGTTTTCTTACCATTTTACTTGCAGCTTTACTGCCATTCACCGCCAAGAGACCTTGAATTGGAGGCTGAGGCTTTAATCTCAATTTGTTACACTAAAATGCAAAATTACAGAAAAATGAAGAATGTTGAATATGACTGAAGAATGTAATTGATAACATTGTGTCATTTTTGAGTTTTAGTATTATAAACTGAATTTTATGATACTCTGCCATAATAGTGACATATTTAACATTTTAAGACTGGATATAATAATTTTATGGGACAAAATGGGTAGTCTTAGAAGATTATACAGTAGCACTTCGTCAAATCCTTGTATATTAAATACCAAAACACTATGATAAAATAATAGTAAGAGTCTCATTTCATCTCAGAGAAGAAAGTCCATTCTTAACATCTCATCTCTGGTTCAAGACCTCCTGGAGCTCCCAGGTCAGTGAGAGGCACACCTCTGTGCATGGGGGTAATGGACAGCTAGCATTTGCAGCATACTGGCAGTTTTAATGTGAAAATGCAAAATAGGGGCATTTTTATATCCCAACAACTGCTGCTTTGCTTCCAGGCAGTTCCAGATAGGAAGATGCCCAAACGATGTATGCCAAAAGGAAAAGGCATGAGCGAGCTTTCGAACAGCACAAGAGCAGCCAGGAATGGATAACTTTGCTTTTCCTCCCATGTTTGACCCTTCCTAAAACCATGGTTGTTCTTAACAACCTTCCTAAAAACATGATTTCTACACGATTTGTATCATGTACAAATCCAAACCTGTGTTCAGAGCAAGCTACCTTGCTGGAGTGTGGTAGGATGTCATCAGCGACTACAATGTTGGTATATGTCTGTCATGGTAAAGGATGGTGACCTTCTAGACTGAGAAGGAGGAGTCATCCCCTGCTGTCAGGAGCCTGAAACTCTAAACCCAAAATAAACCCAAATTAAAATAAGATATTGATAGCAATATTAGATGCTATGACTGCAGTATGTGATATAAAAATGGCAGTAACTCTGAAGATGAGATATATGTGCAGGGTACAGTGTACGAAGGAGGATAGCACAGGAATGCAGCCATGGAAATCTGCAGATCAGGTTACTAACCAAGCAATTCCACTGTGCTTTGTCTGCCCGACTCGCTATTCACCATCATCCAAGCAATGTTCCTCCTTAACAGTCTATCCTTAAAGTGCGTATAATAAAATGAGGCCATTGAGACTTGTACATGGCTGGCTCTCTCCACTGATTTTAATTCACTAAGTAGAAACGCTGCATAAGGTCAGTATATGTGGAAAATCCGTATCAGCAGAGGCACAGACTGACCCTCCTTTCAGGAGGAAATGATAGGATTTCAAAATGAATTTTCTGTATAGATGAGTAGGGTCCTACAATGAGAAGGGTGCCTACAGAAATGAATGGTGACTGAGATTTTTATACATACATATATAAAGGCTTAGAATAGCTATACCATGTTTTTGTTAGTTATATAGGTCTCTTTGGGATATATAAAGATTGTGGATTCACAAAAATCAAACATTTCAGAGCTGTCGAATGAAAAGTGTCAAATAAATGAGGACTGGGGGAGTTTTCTAGTTCATTCTAACTCTGGGAAAAGAAAGAAAGAAGCAAAGAAGCAAAGAAATAAAGAGAAAATGGCTTGTACTTCAGATATCCCTGAATATGAAAAGACAATCTAGCTACATTTGGTGTTCATGAAGGAGTTAATGTTAAGAGTTAACTGTTCTAGAAAGTTTTGTCCAACAAGCTCTGGTGCCCCTGATGTAGATCCCCAAGCATGATACTTTATTGCTTAGATTTGTCATCTCTTACTGGTGAGATTTAGGGACAGAGTTCTTGCCCTAAATCCTCCCAGCCAAATGCAGGTCAACAAAGGTCTTATTAGCTGGTGTATTTTCCTGGCTTGCTTTCACATTCACATCCCAGATGAATATCTTAACATCTCCACTGTCTTTGCTCCACTTCCTCCCTGGATTTTTGTGCACTTACACTCGAAGTGAAGCTGTCTTCATTTTAGTATTTCAGAGATATAGATATTTTTATTTTATTTTTTAATTCTAGAGTATCCCAGGATAGGAAAATTTCAGGGCGAGATCTAGGGATATTCAGGGATGTCTGTTGACAGCAAGGGAAATAAACTAGAGACTAGCTCCTCTTGTATTCAGTTTAAACCTACTAGAAACCTTCATAAATATTAAGGACAAACTTCATCCAAATAGATTCTCCTTCCATCCATGGAAAGTCCTGGAAAGAAAGGTCATGGCTGTCTTCCCCTTGGAAGATGATCACAAAATAATCTCTGAGATGTTAATTTCAAGAACATGTCAATTACCCTCCCGCAACATTGTCCCAGGGCTTAGTTCAGAAAAGAAGCATTTATTTAGATATGCCAGCTTTGTTCAAAGGGAAAAATAATTCCCCTACAGAAAAACACTTTCAAAACCAAAACGAACATCAATTAAAAGAAAAACTAAAATCAGCCCGTATTTATGGAACAAGAGGAGAAACAAAACCTGTCTGATCACACTGGAAAGGTATGTGTGCATTTGTAGCACGAAGCGAGGAAGCGAAGCTGGCTAATTTTCACTGAGTTTTGCTTGTTTTCATCTCAGAAAACAAAGACAGAAAAAATCGAACAAAACCCGGGGGTGGAAACGTGAAGGCAAAAGGAAACACTCGCTCACAAGAAGACTCTCTCTAATTCCACCTTTGGAGATGACAGTGAACATAAAGAGCTGTGCTGGCAGAGGGACAGATCATTAGAAGCATTAAGAGCCACAGATTCAGCACCAGGCTGAAGTCCCAGGGGAGCCGTAACACCTAACAAGGAACAGCCAGCAGTACTGCCAAGGTTTTACTGCCAGACCAGGAGGGCAGGGGAAGGGGCCGGGAATAGCATCAGGCTGGATTATCCATCTCATCATAAGGCCACTACGGCAAAAGGAAGAGGACTCTGCGTACTTGCACAGAGTACTTGTTTGTCTAAAAATGACTCACCATGACACATGATTGCTGTGACTTGGCTCGCTGCTCTATCAGAATAAAAAAAACCCCAATGACCCAAAATCACAGTTATGTTCTACCTGGAGATGTAAAAGCCCAGACACCAAAGAGGTCCATCCCAGAGCCGTTGCACCCCAGCAACAATTACAGGGAACATTTTTATATTACAGCACAATATAATCACGGTGTTCGGACTTGTCAAAACAAACAAACCATATTCAGTGAAATCTGTGGCATAAAAGAGCTAAACAAATGGAGGAGAACGTGGCTACACCATCAGCATTCAAGACCTGAAGAAAAGAGTGGAAACTTTCAGCATCTGAATGCAGGAGTGGAAAAGCTAATTGAGCACAAATGAAAGGATCTATTACGGCTGAAAGAATAAGTGAGAGTACAGGCAGGACAATACTCTCATTTATGATTCAAATATCCATGGATAGTGCAGTACAGCTTTAAATACAATTTACAGCCTTGATTACAAATGACTATGTGCATCAACTTGGAAGGAATGCGAAGACTGTGAGCGAGAGAAAGAGCCTGCCTTGTCGAAAAGGAAAGAGACTGGGATAAGTGAAGGCAGAGCTGGGCTGGACACTCAGAAGCAATTGGGATGTGCAGAATTATGAAATAGTGCTTTTAAAAACCTGAAGATGAACTGATTAGTGGGCAAGAAGGCTCACATTTAAAATAACCGAATTGCCCAGTGATAAGATTATAAAAGGAGATTTATGCTACATAATCACAGCAAGATCGGGGGGAAGGGAGTATCATTCTGTCCCTTTGTCTTCCAAAAGCAAAATATAAAAATATGAATGTGGTAAAAATATTAAGTACTGGAAATGAAGAGCAAGGACAGGCTCCTATTTTTATGGAAAGCAGCAGCAGCTTTTTTCCTCAGCCTACAGGAGCTCAGAAACTGGTCTGAAACCACCCAAGTTATGAACTGCTTTTTACCCAGAAACTGTTTGCATGTCCCTTTTTTTAAGCTGTGCTATGTCTTATGGACAAAACATCACTGCTGTGAAATTGAGAATTAAATTAAAAAACAAAGTTTGAAAACTCTAAAAATCTTATGAAAACCGTAACATGATTCAGGCTGTGTAGCAAAAAAATTAGCCTCAGATTCTCATGGATGGACACTGGCACAAAAGACATTGCACCCCAAGCTCACATAGATAGTATGTTCTCATGCTTTCCATTCCACATCCATTCCAAACTCCAGAGGACATGGTGTACCACAGCAGCTAGCAATAGGAAAAAGATAGGAAAAAGCCACCAACCCCCCACAGGTCACAATTTCCCAGTTCTCCCAGAGCCTACCTTAAACCAGCCTGAAAACAGAAACTCCCTAATAGGCAACTGGTGAGAGCTACACCTCAGCAACAAGGAGACAGGCACAAGCAGAATAGATGAAGTGGTGTCCTTCATACTTGCATGACATCAGTACCTGAGAACTGGGCCCTGCTACACTCTTCACTGACACTGGCTACGCAGTAAGGGTAAGGATGCATTTACCATGTTGGCTCTTCCAAGGGGAAGTCACTCACTCAATGTGATCCATGCAACCATGACTGTCAGGCTTAATTACTGGCAGCGCACCATATGCTCAGGAGTGAAACCCAAATCTAAAAAGCCTCCATGACCAGGGCAGTATGCAGCAGTCCCTCAACTAAATAAACTTAAGGAGCTGCACGTACATTCTTGTCACATCCCAACCAGCTCCCATCAAATGCTCTTCAGATCCAGTTTCCAGAATTTTCAGGTAGTAAGAATGATCAAACATCAGGAATTAACTCGCCTCTCATAACCAAGAACCACAATCTTCATGATTATGTGCATGGGAGTACATGTAATGAGGAGAAAGAAAATGAGAGGCTTGTTGATGACTAGTTCAAGACAGTGAAGCCCTCATCTGTGAACCCAAAAAGCAACCACACAAAAGACAAAACCAAAGTCTCCTCTGTTTTCCTCATCATAATCATTCATTGCAGAGCACAATAATGCTGGGGCAAGTGTGCGTATTTTTACTTCTTTTGTAAGGGTTCAGCTGGCACCTTTCTTAAGCAAGACAGGGTGAGTAGCCAAACACAGTACCATTTCCCCACAATTATTCATTTTTTAAGGACATTGCTTCTGAAATGAAAAGAGAATGAAACTATATGGCATGGGCTCCCAGTCTCAGATTGGATGTGGAAGAAAATAATGACCACACACTGCTATACAATTAGGTCTGTCTTCGAAAGGAATTATACTGATGTTTTTCTAAGCAATACCAGGTGGTTTATTCACCAAATAATGAGACACTAAATGGATCTAAAGATTCTTGGCAACTGGTAAATGCTTACCTTGGACTCCCCACTCCCCTCTTCAAGAAATGGTTTGCTTTTCCCAAGAGCTTTCTTAAGCAGCTCCTCAGCTGTGATTAAAAGCAAATAACAGTGGACTAAAGGTTGGTTAACTTACACTTGTTTAATGATACAGCTCAGAGAACTGTGAGTGCACATCAGATGGCTCTCATTGATTTAGTAAATAGCATCAGCCATTGGAAGACCTTGTTTTCGAAGTCCATAATTCTCTTTAAAAAATCAAACAAACCAAAACTGTGGTAGTTAACTTTTCTCTACTTGATCTTTGCCCAAAATCCTATTGGAAAAAAAACCCAAAAAAACCCAAAAAACAAAAATAACAACAAAACTTCAATAATTCAGGTACATTATTGGCAAAAGCAACAAAAACATGCAGTCATTTTCCCCTGTGCTGCAGGAAGAGGGCAGGCAACCCCAGCAGAAGAAGAGCATGCACCCATGGGGAGTGGCAGTGAGGACTGGTGGTGGCTGTAGCCCAGCGTGGAGGACTGAGAAGCCAGGCTCCTACCTGCCTCCAAAGCTGAGCAAGAAAGAGAAAGGCAGTATCTCAACAGGCTTACAGCACCCTCCCTGCTCCATGTTGACTATGAAGCAAATTGGCTTCACGTGGGTAAGAAGATGGCCTTGAGTGGGCCCAGCTCCAGCGTCTGCCCAAACCCAGGCACTGCTCATGGTGGGGCAGCCAAGGGCCTCGAAGCCAACACAGCAAAAACTCTCTGTCATCCTGGGCCCTGGGGCTCAGAGAAGCACCAACTGAATCATCCCATTGATCACTGGGAAACACGATGTTGCAACAGCAGCTCTGTCCCACCCCATGCTGCTCTGTCTTGGCGTCATGGGTTCAGCAGTAGCAGTCATTTTTTCTCCTTCTTAGTGGCTGGTGCAGCGCTGTGTTTCTAACTTTCAG